>VWPU01019643.1:0-77746 GCA_013398955.1 Callaeas wilsoni
CAAGACAGATGGGTTTAAATGTTCTCATAAAGTCCACAATCATTCCTCTACTGAAGCGTTTGGATACCTCAGGGCTACAGGAACTCGATGCTTCTTTAAGCTCACTCTTGCCTGGAGTTAACACCTTAAAGGCAGTGTTTCTACCTACTTGTGTGTAGTGTCTGCTACCTGGTGAAACTTTGGTAAGCTAGGGGTCTACCACAATATATAGCCACAATCTTGAGTGCAGTGGGTGATGCAAGAAAAAAACCAGCAGATAGTCGTGATGGTGTGTTGACTATGGTCCTCGTACACAAGAAGAGTACAATCTGCAAAGACACATAGCCTTGTGTTAAATTTGAGTCAATCCTTATGCAAAGCTTTCAGGAAGATGAAAAGTATTTGCTTAGAAAATTATTATTTTAGAACATATCAAGTTTCCTCTTTTTCTTCTTTTTTCCTGAGCTGCAAGATTATGAACACAATAGAAAACAAAATTATGACAAAGGAATTTGCTGGTTTGTTAATTTGTCTACCAAGGCTGACAATGCAGTGGACCCTAATATATGCTATCAGTCACAATGTTAGCCTTGACTCAGCTGAGTTTAGAGAAGATTAGCTACTATGTACTGAAATGTGTAAGCCTGCATATCCTCTGCTGTCTTTCTGCTTCCTGGATCACGCCAGCATGCATTAAGCTCTCCTATGAGGACAGATGCATGTGAGGACATATGTCCTACGAGGACATT
This sequence comes from Callaeas wilsoni, assembly GCA_013398955.1. NCBI lineage: Eukaryota > Metazoa > Chordata > Aves > Passeriformes > Callaeidae > Callaeas > Callaeas wilsoni. The sequence goes on from VWPU01019643.1 coordinate 729, forward strand.
TATACATATTCATGTAGTAAAATCTCAAGATTTTCTGCCTAATTTTTCTGCAGCTGGAACAAGCCCTGTGCATGCAAAGTAACTACACTATCTTCATTATAAAGAACATTGTTTTGTACTGATACCATTCCTTCAGATCATAGTTCAGATCATACTTCAGGGCATGGTTTCCATGCATGCTGAAAACCATAGGCTATTTCCAAATAATCAAAGAGGATAAGCACTGTACAGAAGCAGGAGGAGGGCAAATTTATGAATCCCAGCTCCCTGCTACCAACCTGAGGAATATGAGTGTCTTCCTATTAGTGCCCCAGTAAGCATGCAGGCTGTGACTCATGGAACCAGTGCTGCTATTTGCTTTCTGCCTTGATTTGGCTTTGGTGGGTTCAGTGTGGTTCTGCCCTGCACTTTCTGCATGAGGTACTGTGAACTAGGTGGTTGCAGTTCAACCATCACAGGCACATGGCCTGTTTTCTCAATCTGAGAGAGCTGCAGTGCCAATCTTTGAAGATTTACCAGATTTCATTCTATGTATTGAGCGCAAAATCCATTTGAGTGTAAACAGGAGGCTAAGCAGTACCCTGCCTGTGTTGTCTACTCCTTCTGTGTGCTTCAGATCTGATGCTGTCAGATGGTCTCATGTAACAACACGAACTTTATTCTTGTGAGTCTGTGCTGCAGGACATGGTGTGAAATGCCTTGACCCCATGTTTTTTTCTCTCTCCCAGGGACTTGCTACAGCGGCAATGGCCAGTTTTACCAGGGCACGGCCAATGTCACAGCATCCGGCATTCCCTGCCAGAAGTGGAGTGATCAGGTGTGCATCAGTATGAGATCCACCAAATGGAGACCTGTGCTCATGGTTTGCTTTTCCAAGGAGTTTCTCAGAGTCAGGCAGCCCAGTCTCAGTGAAAGGGATGAGCAGGGAACAGATTGCCTTCATTCTTGAGCTCACTGGTGTTTTACAATGTCATCATATTTCAATCTGCATGTTCCCCTTACTGTGTCAAGATGCGTTCTCTGTTGCTTTGGCAGGCGACTGAAAGGCTGTTTCAAGAAAGGCTCAGTCTTGCTTCACTCCTACGGGGTATTTTTCATTTTGTTTCACTAATAATAGCAGGGAAAATTACGCAGAAACACTAATGCAATTTGCTTCCTCCCCCAAGGCTCCCCATTTGCACAGGAGGACTCCTCAGGTTTTCCCTGAGCTCTTTGATGCTGAAAATTACTGCCGCAATCCAGGAGGTGAGAACGAGCGTCCCTGGTGCTACACAAAGGATCCAGCTGTGACCTGGGAATACTGCAGTGTGTCTCCCTGTGGAGATGGTAGGCAACTGCAGTTTATAATTTCTGCCACTGTGGTTGTTTTTTGGCCATGCAAGGTGTTTGCATCCTGAGTATGCCAATCTGTTCAGTCTTCTGGCTTCGTCTAGTTCTGGGTCTTCCCATACATTCACTCAGCATCTTTAACCAAAAGGTTTAATGTGCCCCTTGAAGATGGGAAAATGAAGACAGTCAAATCAAGCCCTAGGTTATATAAATGCCAAAGATGAAGTGAAATTTCCTGTGGTATTCTGAAAAAATGGATTTGTCACACTGTTTAGAAGGTAGGGTTTCAGGCTGTTTTCCAAAGTTGTTTAGTTTAGGGTGATTTTTTTTTCAGTAATAAACCCCTCCAATTTTAACTAAAAACAAGACTATAAAAGATGGAAACATCTTTGTTCTTTGATGTTGAAGCTAAGTCTTCCTGTTATTTCTTGTTCAAAGAACAGACCAATTTCTGAAAAATATTTCATCCAAGATTCCCAGTTTCTGGATTTCAGTGCTTAGAAATAAGACTGCATTTGGAAACTTCCTCCATGGAGAACAGGAGTTCCATGGACATAAGCAAACACAAGTAATTTTCAGTTTAGCTGGCAATTAAGAAGACGAGTTTAAATTTCTTTCTGTTCTCAATCATTGCACGCAGAGAGTAGCATTTTCTAGAATGTCTTAGAAAGTACTCCGCAGGTAGTTAGGTGATTTTTTTTTCCCAAATAATACAGACAAGTGTGCTTTAAATTAGTTTTCCATATTTGCCCCATAAAGACACTGAGATGCAAATTGTTGGAGGCAAGAGGATATTTCAGGAAAGTATCATTCTGTGCTTACTTGGTCTTACACTCCTCCCTGCAGATTCCTTTTAGGACACATGATACATTGTGGTTTACATTGTACACCATTGATCTTTCCCACTGCAGACATTACTATATTTGAATACTGTTGAGACCATCAGATGTGACCTCCCATTTGTAACTCTTGAAAATATTCTATACGAAAACTGTGTTCCCAGCTTAATGGGAACGCTGTATCGATCTTTACCAGATCTCAGATTTTTCACATGGCAAGCACAAATGGGTTTTTCTTCCACAAATCAAGCTTCCCTAGTATGGTCCTCTCATGTGGTCACATGGTTGTATCTGTAATGTCAGTAACTCCCAGGATGACAGGCTAGCTCTGTAAATTCCTCTTAGAGAAAACTCTATAAACTAACAGAGGCATAACCCTCTGATTTTATTTGAATTACAGCACTGTTATCACTGGGAACAAGAAAACCAAATGGAGAGACTCTAAATCTTCCCCCTCCTCCTCCGTTTTCCCCTACGTACTCCATGACTGTTATCATCTCGATCATCTCCAGCTTTGCTCTGGTCATGATCTTTGGCATTATCACCCTGGTTTGCTGCCGTCGTCGAAAACAGTGGAAAAACAAAAAAAGGTAAAGCTTGGAACTTAATTCAGTGCAAAAAATGCTGCTTTGAAAAAAGGGCTTTCTTGTTTCTGAGAGCGAGGTCCTGTGAACACCTGGTAGGGGACAGCAGCCCTCCCTTTGCCTGTGGCAGCCCAGTGCAAGTTCTGTGGAACTCCTGTGCCAGAGCAGAAGGTGGCCTGGTGACTGGGGACATGGCATGACACCTTGCTGCAAGGCTCTTTCAGTAGCCCTGCTGCACCTTCCTTTTCCATCCTGAAAGAAATAAGCCCAGGAAGAGATGTAGCTGGTTATCTCCTGGTTGAGGGCTGTGCACACACTGATCAAAAATCGCTCCATTGTTTCAGAGAGTCGGAGACACCAACTCTCACCACTCTGCCCTCCGAGCTGCTCCTGGACCGACTGCACCCCAACCCAATGTACCAGCGCATGCCTCTTCTCCTCAATCCAAAATTGCTTAGCCTGGAGTATCCCAGGAACAATATTGAATATGTGAGAGATATTGGGGAAGGAGCATTTGGGAGAGTCTTCCAAGCCAGGTAAGCAGTCTCTTTGTGAGCCTTCTTTACCTGAAGATACTTGTAAAAAATTGGCACTGGAAATCATCCATCCATCCATCCATCCATCCATCCATCCATCCATCCATCCATCCACTCAAATGCATGTGTACCAAATGGTACACGACATTCAGGTTTGAATAATCGTTTTTGTTGTCCACGGCTATCTGTCAATATTTGTTAAACTTTTGCCACAAATTACTCTTTTCTTCTACTCTCTAGTAGATGTAATGCCTTACTCACATAGTAAAGTCTGGTGTAAAAGTTCAGCTAAATTTATCATCCCTGTTTTTGCCAAGAGTCCTGCCCGTGACATGTGACCTATTGTGAAGTTCTTCCATTTCCCAGTATTTATGAATTGTCAGTGTGTGGTGATCTCCATTATAACACCAATACTGATCTGTTTAATTACCTCAGAAGTCATTGTATCATGGTACAGTTCAGTCCCCACCAAATTTTAATTTGATTCAGTGACAAAACCAAACCAAACCAAAAATCCCCTAAAGCCCCTCCCCACACAGGCCAATGGGGTTATATTTTGCATGTCTGTCCTGTCCCAATCTTAATGGGAAATGCACACCCAAGGTTTGTAGATGCTCGTGGGTGAAAGGAACAGCAAAAGTCTGAGTATCTGCAAAAGCGTACAAATTTTTATTAGTAAATTACACACTTGGCATGGAAATAGCTGTTTTATAGTCCCTGTCCTCCAATATAAGCACAGGGCAGTGGGTTTTGAGTAAAGGGGTAGTGTGAAAAGGAAGGGAGACAGAAAGATGGATTAAAGAGTGAAGGAGAGAAAGAAAGGAAGAAACGAAAAAAGAGAGATCAGTGGTACTGTGTCCATCATGAATTCAGCTGACAGAAAGTTTAGGGGTCTTGGGGCACATGTGTGCCTAGGCTTTGTGGGGGTACCTTTTTATAGTAAAATTTCTGTGCCCTGGAGCTAACATTCTCACTTACTATACAAGTGAGTTATCATGGGCAGCCCCTTCTTCTAGACCTTTCTGGAAATGCTTTGGGGCCTTGGGGGCCTTGAGTGCTCTTGATCCCCCCCTGCAGTCCATTCCTGCCTGCTTCTCGGCCTCATTCCTCCACCTCTGATGTACGGTGTTGTGCTTATCTCCAGGAGCCAGAACAAGGACACTCGTCTCAGAAAAGTGTTGCCCTACCTCTGTATGGCCCTTTTCTCCAGCCATAACAATCCTTGTTTGGCTCCATGGATATCTGGATATCAGTGTTTGAGTAACACATATAAGGTCCCTTATCTCTAGACTTCTACAGTGTCCCCTTTAGTTAGTTTCTCACTTTTTATTTTTGGAATTTGCAGCCATTGTTACCTGTTTGAAACCTAAGATACTAGATGACAGCCCAGTTCTGATAATACCATGGGAGGTGAGATTGTGCACTTCTACAAATGTGAAAAATCTTTAACTGACAACCCCAAATGTGAGGAGGATGGAAGATGTCTAGTTTATCTTGACAAAATCCATAATTTCTGTAAGACAATCTTTGGACAGTAATGGTTTCCTCCTAAAGTCCCATCCCCAAATTCGTGGAAAAAAGTGTACAGGCTGCCTAGTCCCATGCTTAGTCAGGGCAGTTATCTTTGTCCTTTGCAGTTAACAAGTATGGCACATGGCTGATTTTGTAGCTGTATCTGGAGTAGTGTATGATGTCCTCAAAAAAACCCAGGGAAGTATGAGGGTCCCACTGGGCCAAGATGTGCTTGGTGAAGTGCTTCTGTTGACTGCAAAGGCGAAGGACTAGCCTAGCAGAAAACAGTCATAATGCAGGTATTTGTAATGTTTATAGTTAAACTGTTGATGTACCTGCTAGAAAATGAGTTCCATACAGGTTAAATGTGTTACAGCTGGGAACCAGTTTCAATAGCTGTGATGGATTTTTTTTTCTAATGAAGAGATAAATTATTTCTAATGGAAGAAAAGCAGGCATGCTTTTCTTTATTACAGAGAGAACTAAAAATAACAAAATTCAAAGGCCGCGCAGTGGGATCGTCACAGATGCTTAGCCTGTGATGAATTGTTAGCCTGGATGGCCGAACGCATCTGAGCTTGAAACAAGAACAAAGCCATAGAAACTGCACAACAGCTGTGCTTGGGGCACTGCACACCAGGGGCACAGGGCGGCTCTTGTCCCAGCCTCGGCACAGCGCTCGGGGTGCCCCGAGGGGCATCACCTTCCTGCTCATGCTGCAGGAGTCTTCACCTCGCTGTGGTGCACGAGCAGGGCAGATGTTCTTCTTGCCAAGTGCTGCTTTGGCCCTGCTCTGGGAGCTTTAATACAATTTAAGTGCTGCACAAACCTTTCTGAGCTGGAAATGACTTTAAAGGATATCAAACCAGACTTCTCAAAGGGCATTCAAATGTCGCTAAAGTGCTAGTTAAGCAAGTGCCAAAGTGGTGTAAAGACCTTTTATGTCGATTTCATCCACTCCAGCACTGCAATTTCTTTGAGTTAAGACTTTTTGTTATTGTTACGGAAACTGAGAGACAAAGACATGGGAGGAAAAAAGAAAGCATCACATCTTATTTAGCATTTGCAAAGTGAAGAGTACCCTATCCTGAGAGATGCCTGCTCTCTGTGGCTCAAGGAAGGAGCCACAGAAATATTACTTCTGAGGGACTTCCTTCTCTTTTATTACCACCTCTATCAAAAGTCCCTCCAATGCTTTATAATTCCTAATAATTATTATAATTCCTTCTAATAGGACGTGGGCATTTCCGTGCACTGCTGGCAGATCAGTGCAGACTGCTGATCCAGTAGTACAAGCTGTGTGTCCATCCAGGTTACTGGAACTATCAAAACTCAAATTTTTACCTTCCCATCTCAGAAGGATAAAATGTACTTTCCTACGTGTGTTAAATGGACATCTCGAGCTAAGTTTAGCAATCCTCTTACTTCTCCTGCTCTCATGTTTCTCACTCTTCTGTAAACACAGCTCCGCACTCAGTGCCAGCAATGCCTTTGCCAGTTGGCTGCTGTGAGTCCTGATTCAATGTTTACTCACTCCTGAGTCAAGCAACATGTTAGGACAGGAAGTGTCTAGCTATCATTTACTAGCTTCTCCTGAAAGGCTGCTGTCTTCACCAGGAACAGCTTCACACTTGGAAGGATAAGGAAGTAACCATGCTTAAAAAAAAGTTCAGGACCTGGCTCAGGTTTGTTCCAGATGGGTCCTTGTGGCTGATTCTCCTCCTGGAAGGACCACGCTGGCCCCACAAGCCACGGAGGCACCAGCTCCATGCAGTTCAGTGTAGACCAGCATGCAAGTTTTCTCCCAGAGATGGAGCTGAGTGGTCCAGGCTAAGCCTGAAGATCAGAATTGCCTAGAAGCCTGGGTGTGGTGTCTTTGCTAGTAGGCCAGTATGGAGTTTTTGCTAGTAGGCTGGTAGACCTACACTACAAATGTACAGCTTATTGTCACTCCTTAGGGACAAGGCTGTCCCTAAGGTCAGAGTTTCTTGACAGAAGTCTCCTCATGTTCTCTCCATCTGCAGGGGCTATTTGTTTGACCTGCTGTCTCAGGTATAGCTGAAAAAATAGTGTGGGTGCTAATTAAAAAAAAACCCCAACTTTCCCTTCCCCCTCAAAAGACATGACAGCCTTCCCTTCCTTGTCAAAAAGGGCCCCCTGCTGATTCAGAGCAGTCTCCTGCTCACATATTAACTTAACCAAAGGATAGTGTAAACGTAGGTTCCCACCAGATTCAGTAGACGTTAATTGAATCTTTTAATGATCTAAGAGAAGCTACCCAGCTGTTAGGCTGAGCAAGATGGGGACAGGACACAGTCTCAAACACAGGTTCAGGCTGCTCCTCGTTTTTTTACATAGTTACTGCTTCAGAAAGAAAACCTGACCGGGAACTTAAGTCAGGCATTCTCTAAACAGGCTCAGGGTGAAATTCCTAGCTTCTCTGCTGGTTAGTTCTTTGAATGGCATGTACCTAAAATCCAGTTGACACTTCTAGTGCACAAATCCATTGGTGGTGAAGCAGGCAAGGACTGTTGCTGTCCACTCTGTGCACAAACAATGTAAATTTCTCCTAAGCTTTTAATTAATTGCAAGAGAGATTACCCAAGGTAATTTCTTTTGATGTTTCCCAGTTCTAGAAGAGAATTAACCTATTTTTCAGAAAACACTCCCCTTTCTGGCCCTCCACCTGAACTCTCCAGGTTCAGAGGCAGCAGTTTCCCACAGCTGCCCTGCAGATGTGACCCTGTCATTTGTGCAAAGACTGTCTTTAGGTCAAGAAAGGAGTCAACTTGGATAGCTGTCTGCCAAGACTTTGGACCGTCCCTGCCTCTGTGCCAGATCAATGTGAGTTTCCCAGGTCTGCTAAGAGCTGTACTGAATCACCATGAGCTACCAAAGGTGAAATTTATGGCTTTTGCGTGAAGGCAAATTGAAAGACTTTGTGCAGCTTAACCTTACTTGGTTACATTTAGGTTAGTTTACATTATGGGATTCAGTGCAACTGGATGGTTGGGTGTACATCAGCCTGGGGTGAGTTTCTGTCTCCAAAGCAGGCAGGACTGAGCTCTGCCTACCCCTGCTTTGGCACTGTGCTGGATCTGCTAGTCAGGGTCGAGTGGTAATCTATGAGACTATTTGGAAGAGATAAAGGCCTCCTATTTTTATTCTTAAATACTCTATTGCTTTGTTCAGACTGTTGCTGCTGGCTCTAGTGCTGAGAATTGACAGCAGGTGGTAGGTGCTTGTACTCCTCCCCTCCTGCTAGACTGGAAACTGCTGCCAGCACAGGGGGAAAGAAGGAAGACATTGTGCTGTAATGGAGGCGGTAGCAGACAAGAATGGGATCTGATCGTCTGGTCTGGCATGCCAGACCTCCTTGCCTGAGTGTCTCAGTTGTGATCTAGCCACTTGTGATTCCTTTCTTGATGGACACCCTGCCAGCCAGTGACATTTGACATTTACAGCATCCAAGTGCAACTGTTGCAACTGCCATCTATCTGAAGTAGAAGACAAGGAAGCTGGAAGTTTCCTTTGGAAATTGGAGTCTCCTCTAGGTGCTACTGAGCAATAAAATAACCTGGCATTTGAGCAATGGGAGGGCAGTCAGGCTGGTGTAGTAACATGACACATAAATGGGCAGCACTCTCTGTGGGCTCTGCCTGGCTACCTGTGTGGAATGTGTTTTAGCTGCAAGGCCCCTGGGAAGAATTTGTGCAGGAAACAAAATGTACATCTGAGGTTTGGTGCATGTTTCAAGAGTGGAAAGTTACTCTTCTCCAGCAACAGCTACCCCTAAATCTCTGGCAAGCCCATCTAATTAAACTGGCCGAGGGTGCGGGGACCTGCGAATAAGAAAACAAGTTTGTTGCTCTAAGTCAGGATTCTGTTTCTTAAGGATTTGTGTCTATAAGCTTTAGTTGAAGATTCACCAGTGTCAAAATGTGTGTATTTCCACATTAGCTTGTTCTTCAGACAAGGCACAGGTTTGCTTTGTCCCTTCTGTCCTGTCATGTGTTTCTACAAATCTTGTAGGAATATTAACTGTTTTCTAGACCTCAGCTGGACCACATTAAATCCAGCTGAAACTAGCTAATGGTTTTATAACTTGTTGAATTACAGGCACATGCATGTGTCACACACGCATACACAGAGAACAGTAACAAAAGGCTATTTTTCTTACAAAATCACGGGAATATCCTTAATGTAATTGTTACTTTCATGCTAATGATAGCCAGATATACCAAAGTCACCATTGTGACAGGTATGGGAAAGGCGGCTCTTTCATCAATTTCATAGAAAATAGGTTTATTTTTTACTCAGCCATTACACCCCAAAAGTGAACTGTTTGGTGTGAAGAGTCCATCCTGTCCTCTGTTAAGTTTATGACGTGATCTCCAGCCTAGGGAGAGGTTGCTTCTTACCAACCCGTTACTTATTTATGTCTTTACCAGACATGGTAATGAGTCTGTAAGCAGCACGACCAGTGATCAAAAAAAGCTGTATGGAGTTTAGTCCCACTTGAACCAAATTAAACACCTCTATAATATGCAATGCATATTGCAGTCCAACGATTTGAAACTGGGCTTCTGTTGGTTCTGGGGCTTTCCACCTTTTTTTTTTGTCAGCTTCTCTTTTTGCATCAGAAACAGAACCTACATTTAGTGTGCATGCATTCATCACTGATGGTTTCCTCTCTTCCCTTTCCTTGCAGGGCCCCAGGGCTGTTGCCATATGAACCTTTCACCATGGTGGCAGTGAAAATGCTGAAGGAGGAAGCATCTGCAGACATGCAGGCTGACTTTCAGAGGGAAGCAGCTCTCATGGCAGAGTTTGACAATCCGAATATCGTCAAGCTTTTAGGTATCTCAGTGAGGCGTCCTGTTGCCTTAACAGGATGGTGCATCACATCAAAGCCTCCTCAAACTGCACTGAGTATACTGCTGGCCATCTTGCTGCCTAGCTCTGCTTCCAGTCTAATAACATTGACACAGATGTCTGACAGGGAAGACATGAACTTCCTGGAACTGTGATTTATTTTGTGGGTACTGAAAAGAAATAGCACAAGGCTTGTTAGTTTTATAGGTCCCACATACCATTGTGATGTCTAAATACTTAATAGCATTAAAAGAAACAAAATTAAATGAACAAAAAAAGCCAGCCACAAAAATGGTTTCTTCCTTTCCTTCCATTCTCATCTGAAAAGACATCCTTCTTTCTTGCTTTTTTTTTAGAAAGTCTTGATGCTGCAGCTTGGCTAATAAGGCACTTACTGTGAAGGAAGCTGATGACCAAATTTTCTTTTAGAAAACTGTCATTTTTTGTCTGAAGTAGATGCTGGTGGCCACCTTCTTCTGGCAATCCTGCTCTAAGTTGTTGTATGCAGATCTGATTCCCATGAACAGGCATCTGAGATCTTAATTTATTTCAGTAGGAAGTTCCACAACATTTTGAAATGGATAAACCACAGTTTTGGGAAAGCTGGGTTGATACAGGTACTTTGGCTACAGAAAAGAAAAACAGGAAATGCACTAAACTCGGCTAAACTTTGTGCTTATTGTTAACACATTTTAGACCAGAAAAGGGCAAAGGTACAGGCACAAGCTAGTATCACATCATGGGGCTGTGGAGAAACAGCCACATTGTTGAAGGCAGCTTAGACGATAAATCTCTCACATACGCTTGTCATGCTTGTCAGATCCTGATGTCATCAGATTGGGAACAGCTATTTGTTTTTCCTCAAAGATTCAAATACTAGGTCATCAACTGGAATTTCAGATTTCACAATAAGTTGCATCACTAGTTGCTAAATGATGGCCCTAAGAAAGCAAAACACATACGTAAGTGTTGGCTTTTGCTGGTTGGCATTTTAATGATAGACACACAAGTATTACTATATCACTATATGATCAATAAGGCTCATGGAAGTGTGGTTAATGCTCGCCCACCAGTAAAGCTGATGAAGAGCCAAGCATGTGCCCTTCAGTGGGACTGCATTCTGCATCTAGCAGATATGGCAAATGTCTCCTTTCTGCTGTCTGTTTTTGATTTGTCTTTCTTTCATTTTTGAATACTTGTCATGCCAAAAGTAATTCCTCAACCAACATTTTTATTGCATGAGTTGTTTTAAAAAAAAGAAAAATCCGTAAGGGCAAGAGTTTCCTTGCAATTCGAGTGTTCCACTGAACCCTTGAACATGCCCCTTTGTAAATACTTTTGAAGTCTTTCTGCATATGCGTCACCCCTACAACAATATTATTATTAATACAATAATCACGACAAATAAAATAATTAAAAAATAACACGATCAGAATTTTAAAGGTTACTTCCTGAAAGTCTTTGCAGTTGCACCTGGGAAGAAGCAATACTTTTGTTAATGCTACCTTAAGCAGGATATGGCTCTTAATTAAACATAGCTTCAAAAGTCTGTATTTTACCCAGGGTGTTGAGAAAAATTGTGCATGCAGGCAAGTGCATGACTTGTTAGCATCACTCACAGAGCTTAGCATTAGGTCCCTGATGAAGGAGCTTCAAAAGAGGCAGCATGCATGATGGATGCATGCAAAGTGGATGGTATCTGCATGGTCACCTCTCTCTCTGCATTGTTGAAAGTCTCCCTTTTGTGTAAGTATTTTTGGCCTTTTTGGGTTTTGCACAGCAGAACTCTCTTTGGTACCCGAATGACCTGTGTGGTCTGTCCTCTCCCAGGCGTGTGTGCAGTTGGGAAGCCGATGTGCCTGCTGTTCGAGTACATGGCGTATGGGGATCTAAACGAGTACCTGCGTGACCGCTCGCCCCGCAACCTCTGCAGCCTGGCGCAGGGCAGTCTGGACACAAGGCTTCGCCTCCCGAACCCCCTGGCACTGTGCTGCACCAGCCAGCTCTGCATTGCCAAGCAGGTTGCTGCTGGCATGGCGTACCTCTCCGAGCGCAAGTTTGTCCACCGGGATTTGGCCACCAGGAACTGCCTGGTGGGGGAGAACATGGTGGTCAAAATTGCTGATTTTGGTCTCTCAAGGAACATGTATTCAGCTGACTATTACAAAGCAAATGAGAACGATGCCATCCCCATCCGCTGGATGCCCCCTGAGTCCATTTTCTACAACCGCTACACCACCGAGTCTGATGTGTGGGCCTACGGAGTGGTGCTGTGGGAGATCTTCTCCTACGGCATGCAGCCCTACTATGGGATGGCTCACGAGGAGGTCATCTACTACGTGAGGGATGGAAATGTTCTCTCCTGCCCAGACAATTGTCCTCTGGAGCTCTACAACCTGATGCGCCTCTGCTGGAGCAAGTTGCCTGCCGACCGGCCAGGCTTTGCCAGCATCCACCGCATCTTGGAGCGCATGTACGAGAGGGCTGTGGCCAACATGTCTGTCTGATGGATGCGTTTCCTTCCTTGCCTCCTGTGTCCACCTATTCAGACTGACTTGGACGAGCCCATGAGCTCCTGAGGGATGGTGGCTTCACATGATGTCTCACTCAGAGGAGGAGAAACATCTTGTTGCACTACCAAGCAAGAAATATAGACTATACCCCCTTGTGCAGCTCCTTGAGTGGGACTGTACCTCCCAAACAACAGGGTTGACCTTTAGCCACCAAGACAGGACTCCTCAGATTAATGAGAGTGCTGGTCATGCTAACTCAGTACTTGTATTTAGCATTTCCAGGAGCACAGAGTTGCCCAGGGAAGGCAAACAAATGTTTCTTCCTAACCAATGTTCCTTCCCTTCCTAACAGATCCCGCCATGCCTTTCTGCATTTACACTCTTGGCTTTTACCTTTTTTCCCCCTTTCTCTTATGTTTCCAAGTATTATTTAAAAAAAAGATTGCAGAGTTCAATCTTCTTTTGGGGATACTGTTTATTATTTTTGCATACTGTTTACTATTTTGTTTTTGCGTACTCAGTCCTTTTTGCAGAAAAAGCTGAAGCCATAAGGCCACTTTCGTCTTCCTTTCAATTTCCACTCTCTCATGACGATAACACTGACAGAGTCAAAACAGGAGCCCGCTGGACCACTGGCAGCCACCCACATCTTATGTCACAGAGACGGGCAAACTCCTGTTAAGCGTGATATTTTCCATTTTCCAATGTGGGAAATCCAGAGTCACGTTCGTTGGATGTTTGTTAAAGTCTCACCTAGAAGCTTTCCTCAAACATTGCAGCACATCTTTCTGACCTTCCTTTGAAGCAACAAAGCCATTTGGTGCTACAGTAGAAATTCATCCCAAAGACCTGGTGCTGCAGCTCATAGGCATCCAAGGTGTATTTATTTACCACTGCACGCTCCTCACCATGCCAAGAGCAGGGAGAAATGCAGCCTCTCTTACAGAAATGTTGCAGGCTGTGTTAATTGTTTATTTCCTTTTCCTTTACAATCTTTGCCTCCTGTTTCTGGTTTTCCTTTCCTGACATCTCCTAAGTCCTACTACAGTATTTGCTGGCTACCTTTCCTTGTGCTGCAGTTTAGAGACAGAGAAGTAAGGAAGGTGGATGTCTGCCACCAGTGTCCTTCAGAGACAACCTGCCAGTTAGGAGAAGGTGGAGAAAGTGGGAGCGCACAAGAAGAATTGCAAACTGTCCATCTGCAGGGCAAAGATGAGACTGCCTCAGTTACACATAGCCTGCAGCCCATCTCCAAACACCAAATGTTTCTCTGCTAAAAGTTCTCCAAATTGTAATGGATACTTCAGTGCCAGAGAAAATTTTCTTCCTCTGGTGACAGGTGTAACCTTTTAGCTCCTTATGGAGTGAAGAGCAGTTGTCCCAGAGCCCCATTGCTGATACAAAATATAGCCTGAGAGGGGGATGTGCTTTATGACTGAAGAACAGGAGTGCCAGGGAATGAGTGTTTAGTGTGGCGTCTGTAACTGGGACACACCAGTGTTTAGCCTACCCAGAAAGCAGCAGCGGAGAGCAGCTATCTGTGGTTTCTGAAACGTAAGCTTGAAAAGGTCTGTGAAACATTATGAAGAACAGATCTGGAAAGATACTTTCCTTTGCTGCTCTCCTGTTTGTTTGGGTTTTTATTTTGTTGGTTTTTTGTTTTGGTTTTTTTTTTTTAATATAACCATAGTCTGTTCTGATTGTGGCCACAAGAGCATAGTTTAATGTTTTCAGACCACTGGTGTCATTTTTACTTGGAGCAAAGAGCTTGCAATTCCCAAAGACAGTGGCAAGAAAAGACATTTGGGCTGCAAAATGTTGAATTGCTAAAATCCTATCTGCACAGTGACCACAAAATGGCCAATGCTGTCTTACTCATTTAGCAGTCCTACCATCATGCTGCTATGACACAACAGTTTACTGAGGTTTGGGTGCTAAAGACAAATACCCTCGAAAATGCCAAAGCCCTGAATTTCAATAAAAATCATACTGGAGTTCCTTATATAGCTCCTATTACAACATTATGACCACCTCGCAGTGCGCATCATTAAATTTCTGTTAGGTTGAATCAGCTCCCTGTCTGCCTTCCCTGTTCTGAGGAGGCAGAAGTGAGGAGGCAGGCCTGGAGGGATGGGGGTCATGCCAAGCTGAGCCCTAAGACACAGCCCAGGACTGGTATCATCTCTATAAGAGAGGGTGCACATTCAGGATCCTTGCAGTGCTCAAGGCATCAGGCATTTTGTCACCCTCTTCAGAAAGGGCAGGGTCAGAAGAAATCTGTGGGTAGCAGTGTGGCTCGAGGTACCTAGCATCTCCTCTGATGCTGGAATGATTCTTACGCTAAGCAAAGTGCACAGTAGCAGGTGCAAAATCTGCACCATGTGCTAAATGTAAACAAACACACCCATTTACAGTCTGGAGGACAGTCTGCCTTTCTGCCTTCTAGGATCTCAGTGCTGGCTTCAGTTTTTCATTCTCCCTTTCCCCCAAGAAAATGATTTTGAAACCACAATCAGTTTTCTTCTTCTTAGCTGCCTGTAATGTTACATGCTTGGAATTTTCAGTCACTTTCTTTGTGAAAGAAGGACTCCCACAAACTTGGAAGTGTAGCCTTTTTCACCTCATTTTTGTAGCCCAAATGCTTCTCTCAGTGGCCCCATATTTAGGACAACCGTGGAAAATTTGGTCTTGTCCAGCATTCCAGCCTTTGCATTATAAGCATGCAGTGAAGTGTGAGTAGTCAGTGACTGCAGGTTGGGAGGGAAAAAGCTTCTCTTGTTGCAGGAGGAAAGAGATCATTTCAAGACAGACTCAGAGAAGCTCTCAGCAACATGCTCTGCAGTGTTGGTAATTGCTTCTGCCTACCGGTCCAGCAGGAGGCCTTAGCACCTAAATGGTGCTGTGCTTTGAGGATTAAATTGTAGTGGAACTTCTGCTGCCTTAGTGTGTAGCTGGATTTTTCTGTTTCCTTCTGCTGTATGCTTTTTAGCTTGCTGGGAGCTGGAGGTTAACTGCTTTCATGACATGCCCTCTTTCACAGATTTTTTTTCTCTTCCTTATGTTTAAGATTCTGCTATCTTCATTCTCTGTTATATAGTGTGCTATGCCAGATTCCTCTAGACTTTCCTAGACTTTCTGTACAATTACCATGTAACACAAATTATTTTGAATGGGAGTAAACAAAGGGGTTATGAGAGAGTAGAAGAGCAAGAAAATTTGTTACTCAAAAAGTTGCTTGGAAGCAAAAATATTTTGCTTCTCTAATTTGGATTTATAATTCATGTGGAGAGAGAGGATGAATCAAAAATGAACATTTTTGTGTTCATTTTAGAACATTTGTGTGCTGCAAGGTAGAGCACTTTTCTACATTTAGTTTTGTCCATACTAGCCCAAAAATTATGGAATGCTTCATGAATTTGCATGTCACCTTTGTGCAGGGACCATACTAATACATGAATTTAAAATGAACCCTTTTTGGTGCTTCAGTTCCCATTCCCACTGATGGCAGAGGGAGCCAGCAATCTGGGGCACTGGATGAGAACCCCAAGAAGAGAATTTGCAGCACATTTGATATACCCGTTCCCTCTGCAAGTGTGCTGCCTTGAGCACTGCCAGCACGTATACATCTTTATCCTGGGTGACATATTGTGAGATCTGACCAACCAAACAGCACAGAAAGCCTCTCATGTTCCTGTGCCTTTATTAGGCAGTTGCATTTAAAATGCACTTCTATAAGCAGGAATTCCATAATTGATTGGACACTCTTTGCAACATGATCAAATTTGGTTCGGAGGAACTTTGCCTCGAACACTTTGTGGGCTAAACATAACTGTCTCGTCTCACTTACCCAAGGGTATATACTAGTTATTATTCTGTGATTGTTTGTTATACCTTCATGAGTGATGACTTTGAAAGACATCCGTAGCAGAGATGTACATTTCTCACTATCTCAACCTGTGTAACTCATGTGTGCAATATTTTATAAAATAAAGATACATTGAAAAGGATAATACTTATTCTGTTCTCTCTGTTCTCTTCCTTGTCCAGCACGGTTTTGTTTTGGTTTTTTTTTCTGAAAATGGATGTATTTCATTTTATTAAAATATCTTTATTACAACTTTAATATCACAGTGGTTATACTGCAGACAATTGCAGTAATAAGTCAACTTATTATGTGTGCTCAAAGGCATGTTGTTTTGGTGGGTTAAAGTGGGTGCTATAGGAACACATTAAGAAACTTTACATTGTGAGAACACATTAAGGGCTGGACAAGGGAAAAGAGAATGTTTTTACAGCGATGTGGATTGAAGTCCCTTGACCCCTATCCCAAGGTGTAAGATGCCTCACATAGATGGGAATGACATCTGTCTCCCTCCCAATATCTGCTGGTATTTGTGCCTAGATTCTGATCTCACACCTAGATGTGTGGAATTGAAGTGTGATATAAAATCAAAAGGGAGTTGAGTCTGCTGTCTTTAGAACAGCTGAGCAAAGCTTCCTGCTGATGAGTTTATCTAAAAGGCTATAACTCCTTTTTTCTGCACATGATCCTTGAAGATGAACTCACTCGGTAAGTCTACAGGAATTCTAACTATTTCAAAATTAATTGTAAATCTTTAACAATCAGAAATGGAGAATCAAATGAATCTTTCTGACTACAATTAGCCAGGCAAACCAGGAAGTACATTCTTTCTATCTCTCTCTTTTGTCCACTCCCCTCAAATACAATCTAAACTGTTTTCTGCAAATCTTCTTGCTAGAAACCTTAGGGAAAAAAGGTGTTTTGTAAATATTGTTCTTGCTGAGAAAATCATTAATGAATTAGGAAAGGAGTTATTTTTTCATCCTCTCAATCAGACTGAATCATATTAAAATGTTGACTGTTCCATGCCAAGTTTTTCAAAGCACAAGGAGAAGTCGTGCACTCAGTTCCCACCACAAAATCAACAGACTTTTGAATTTGTAGAGAAACGTTCTTCTAGCCTGGCTAAAAAGTTGACCCTATGACAGAACCTGTTGTCTTGGGCAGTACAAGCTCTGCCAGGCTTCCCTCCTTCCAACCGCCTTCTGAGGTCACCTGAACCAGACACCACAATGGGATCTCCCCAGTGCCTTGAGTCACCCTGAGTATTTTGGGTAATTCAGCCGTCCTGCATGAAACAATGAGAGTAACTTGTGGCTGGCAAAAGCAGAAGCATGTAATAGATAATTTAATTCTCCTTGGCTTTTATATATGATTTTGTAAATGCATATCCTTGTGTTTGTGTATTTGTGTATGGGAAGATGGTGACGAACCTTGCTTTGTGTGGAGGGCAAAAGAGGTTTCAGTCAGCCCTCTATGCAAATTATTGTTGTGTCTTTCCATTCATTCTAAAACTTCACATCTTCAGCTGAATGTAATGACATCTCGCTTCTTCAAAGGAAACTTGAGGTCCTAAAAGGCCTTTGCTAAGTTTCTGTCATTGCAGTGATGTGGCAGTTGCTGCCCCTCTGCTGCTGGTGTGGAGCTCTGAAGTAACATGAAGCAGCTTTTCATGTTTCATAAAGAATTCAGAGGATTTCAGTGGTATTCAGATGCAGGACTAGGATCATTTACTTATTAACAAGAAGGAAAAAAAGAAAAAAACCCTATCAATTTAGCTACTCCACCAAAACCACAGAACCTGTCGTAATAATGTCACGGGTGTTTTACAAGTTTTTCAGCCTTGGGAGAAAAATTATGCACTCATTCATTGACAAATCTTTAGCAACTCAACTTTTTATACAGTCTTGCTGTGCATAGCCAAGAGCATTCCCTGGAGGCCTCTGTCCATACTAGTGGTACAGTGGACAGTTGTAACTGTAGAAAGGAGAACATCTGAGGAGCTCAGAGCTGCCCTTAAGACCAGTACTAGCAATTTTCTTCAGTGCTGGAGTGGTAGCCCTTAGCAAAGGTCATACTTTATACCACTGACATATTCATGTACTAACAGAGCATCTTATCCCACAAATTTAGTATTGAATAAATAAATCAGCAACCGATAGACAGAAGGTTTTATGATAAATTTGCAGCAAAAATCAATCAATTAATTAATTTATTATATTTATTGAAGAAATATTTTTGTTCTGTCTGCTGGGATGCTTTAAATCTTGTGCCATTTACAGGCCAGTGTGCTTACTTTGACTGTGAGATAACCACACCATACATTTCTACTGGGCATGAGTGAACACGTTGAAGCACTTGTATGTTTATCTGCCCTCCCCCATGGCTCTTACATAAAAGAGATGTTACACTTTGGGAGTTTATATAGGCTAGCTAACTTTTATGTAAACAAAAAACTTAATGGAAGAGGGAATCTGTGCAGAAATGAGGAGTGCCAGATGAATGAATGGGGGTTATTCACCCTCTGGATGTTGAGATCATGCTGTGCTAAATTTGACTTCTTATTTAAAGCAGTTCTTACTTCAAAGCAGTGACACTGAAGAACAGGAGGGCTTTGGTTATTGTGAAGATGGGGAACTTCCTGTGGCTTGCTGCGAACAGATGGGATAATGTGAGATTGCTACATGGAAAGTGCAGCAAGGATCAGGGCATTCCTCAGCTGAGGAGCACATTATTTTCCTGAGGGATACAATACCAGGCACAATCAGTCCCATGCCAGATTCACTCAGATTTGGTAGAGATTTATTTGCTGTGCTTTTGTTACTTTTTCTTCTGTTCTGGGACACAATGAGGTCTCCTGATGCTCGTGCTTCAAGACCCTGAACCCTCCACACCTTGTGCTCTTCTCAAGGCAAGCAGCAGGACAGCCCTACCCCCTTTCCCTTCCTCTCACCATGAAATGCACCACTTTCATCTGATCACAGTGTCCAGATAGGTGCCTGTTTGTGGAGCAGGGCAGCACCAGTAAACAAGAACTTTTCCACAACCCTTACAGTGGTGAAGAGGTGTGGCTCTTTGGTCCCTGCATAGAGCAGTGCTATCCCCACCTCAGGTGGCTACCTGACCTGCAATACAGGTGCAAGTCTTTATGGGGCTGAGAGGCTACATTTTGTTTGGAAAGAGCTCCTGGAGAGGACTGTACACAATGTTCAGATCAAAACTTCCAGCATTGAAAAGCCACCCAGGTTTGGGTGTCATTACTGGCCCTGATGTGGTTTGCCATGAGGATCTGCATGCTGCTAGGCTGCTGCTCAGCTACATTTCAACAGAAACTGCCCTGATTTATAGCTCAGTGTCAGTAGCAGATGGCAGTCCAACAGCCGCGGACTGGCAGGGGAATGGACAAGATGACTTGGTATTGGTATGTCTTACATGTGAGATCTTCAAGTCAACAGCAAAGCATTTTAATGATCTGTCCTCTCATTAATCTCAGATGTGAAAAATTGTGACTGTCTGTGCCCCAGGTGACACCTGTCTAGACAAAACAATAAATTTTTTGGCTAATCTGTTTTACTATGTAACACACCACATACAGACACAACACTATGATACTTATACACTGTGCTGAACAGGATTGCTGTCTCTTTTGCTAACAATATGTGCTATTGCCCTGAGTCTACAGGACAGCAGAGCATTGGATTTAGCTTGCATGAGATAAATCCTGTCAATGAGAGGGACACTCTGCCTATTTGGAAACACTCCCTGACTCAGCAAGACTTGCACAAATATTTTTCTTGGACAGCTACCATGCAGTCAAGTAGCTGCTACTACACAGTTGCCCTTTTATGCCAATCCAGACAAAGGATTATCTGTTAGCAAGAAGTTTTTAAAAATCACTTGAGATAAAATGTTAGATTAAACTCTTACACATGAGATAAAAGTATCTCTGTCTACAATGAAAAATACGCACAGTTCATCCTTTTGGAACACTGAGGTCTTCTTTGCCTTCACTGGCAATTCTAACTTTACTCAGAGATTAGTGGCGCTGATAATTATTCACTGCTTCTGCCAACACTGAAATGCAGGGGCTTCCAATGAGCTTCTAAACAAGGATGCAAAAAATCATACACAGGGCACAATTATACGCACATGAGGCTACAGATGCCAAAGTATGAACACATTTAAAGAAAAAGAAAACAAAACAGATTACACAAATTCATATGGGAGAAGCCTGTCAATTTGCGTTACATTTGATAGTTTCAATGCTTCACAGCGCTGTTTTCTAGAACATTTTGAAGAAACAAAGAGCAAAAAAGCTACTTTATGGATGTAGGTATGACCTGAACTGCTGCTTTTCTTAAACTATCTCGTGGCAACAGCTGGAGTCATGACGCCAAATATCTGTCCTGATACCTGGTTTACTGCTCCTATTCTAAGATTCCTTTGCAGAAGGGCCTGGGTTGTAAAATCTGGGCTCAGCTCACAAGTGTCTCCTACCTGAAGGATAATTGGTTGGTCTGGCCTTGGCACTGGCATGTAACTGGATAAAAAAATGTTAACTTTCTGTTTTCTTGTACTGTGTTTTAGTTTCTCTTGGATAATGCTATAACACCTTCTGAACCAAAACCTGAGCATCCTTCAATGGGCAAATGCCCTGTGTGCACCTGCAGGGCTAAAATAATCAGAACAAACTCCTGGTGCAACTCAAAGTATTGCTACCCACTGACTGTGTCAATGACTTTTGACCATGTTTCCAGATAACAGAGATGCAACAATATTAAACATCGAAGGGAAGTAACTGAAAGGTATGATGAAAAATAGACCAGGTGACACAGAGTAAGATGCCAAGCTCGTCTGCAGAGGAAACTTCTAGAGACTGAAGCCCCTACAGCTGCACACAGTACCTGCACCTCAGCTGGGAACTCTAGCCCTGTGATCCCACTGTCGCAGCTGGGATTGCACATTTTCCAAGTTAAAATCATGAGCATCTGTGTTTGGAGCCCTTGTCTCTGAGCAAGCCATAGGCAAATGTGTGCTGACAGGTGAATGCACACTCCACTGGATTCTGGAGTCCATCTGTGTCCCTAAGGCAACCCCTGCACTAAACTGATTTGGTCACACACATTACAGGATCACATAATATTCTTCCTGCAGTTTTGGCAAGGCCGTAACTTGTAAAACACTAGCACAGTATCAGCAGCAGTACTTCTTAGCTAGTGCTCCTTCCATCTAGTCACTAGCAGCCCTCAGTCCCCAGCTTTCAATGATTGCAGCCAAATGCAGTTCTTTCAGTTCCAAACCCTGAAACCATTGACCTAAGCAGCTGGCTGCCTTGTGTCTCCTGGGGCAGTCTTTTTCCAAAGAAACCCGTGAATCATCTGCAGGTGGCTCCCTGAATCAGCAGGCAGCTCCACCCACAGCCAAGAAAACTGACAATCCCAGTGCTTGCTGCCCCTGCGAGGATGTGAACCCAGGGCTGGCATGGACCTCTCTGCATTTTCAGAAACTTCTTGCTGTTTGTTTCAGGCTCAGTGCTTGGCTGGGTGGTAGGAAGGACAAAGACTTGTGGGACACACTGTTCCCCATGGTGGGTTTGTGTTGCAGAGACACTGTGATACTGCAGGACAACATCCACAAGGCACCCCAGGATGGGTGTGACTACTTTTGGGATAGCTTTTCTGTCCTTCTGAGGAACACAATTTGTCCTAGCCAAGCAGCAGCAAGCGTGTTGATGCTGTTACCAAGTAACGGACATGGTGGGATACAGCAGGGATCATTTCCTGGTCTTCTCCATTTCCTGGGGAAGGAAAAATGGGGCAGAAGTATGAGACTCATCCTTCACCCTCCCCTGCACTCTTAGTGCTGTTTGCTGGCCCTTGAAGTCGAACTTCCCGTGATTTTGGCACTATCAAGAGAAACTGGCTTGCTCAGAACATGCTTGAAAATGCCAGCCTCACTGTTGACAGCAAAGTTTTTGTAATGTCAACAATTATGCAAGGCAAAGATTTGTAACACCTATGCTGCTGTAAACACAAACATTTTTGATCACATAACACAGTTTTTTGAGTTGCTGCAAATTCATGCTGGAGTTATATAAGAATGACCTGTACTTGACCTTCCCTGGCAGTTTTCCACATGTAATTAGAGATCTTCTGGTGACAAATTTATGATTGGCTCCAAACAGTTTGGCAAATTCCAGATATAGAAATTTCTGGTAAGCTGAGACTCCAAATAGCCTGATGCTGCCCCAGGCACATCTTCCACATATAAGATTTTGGTGGCAGACAGACAAGGAAAATTTCCTCTCTCTCTCTTTCCTCTTGCTTCAGAAGTACTTTCATAAAGACGAGCCTCCTGGCAGCTGCTGCCTGGCTGAATTAATAGATTACAGCAAGCTCTGGGGAAGTGCCCTTCCTGCCTTTCCTATGAGGTTTGTCTTCTTTAAAATTAAATGCATGTTTCAATAAGGCCAAAATGTGGTCATTTGCCACCTACAGCAGCACAAATTCATGCTGTGAGTCTCCCAAGTCAAAATGACAGGAGGGCATTAGAAGTCCCCTGCCTCCTAAAGCTTGCACCACAGTGTTGATCAATGCAGCAGAGGGAGAGCGAGGGGGAAAAACAAGGAGATATAAAGCACCTTGCTAGGTTCCGTAGTTGTCACCTACACCTGCAGCGGTGGGAAGGGGAATGCTGCATCTCATGGCTCCAATCAGGCAAACCACCAGCCCCAGGACTTAATTGAAGGCCAGACCAAGGGCAGCTAAGAGGTATGATGCTAACCCCATGGGATACCCAGCAGACAATAGGTTCTGGGGCCATTGAGATCATAGAATCATCAAGGTTGGGAAAGACCTCTAAGATCATTGAGTCCCACTTACTTAACACTTAGTTTTACCTGCATTCCTGAACAAGAAAATGGGTGGCCTTAGAGCCATGGTGAGTTGCTCAGCAATGTTCAGTAGAAGCATGCTTTTGTCTAGAAATCATTTTCCTAATTCTGTCCAAACAAAGGCATCAAATGTACACCAACAGTAGCATAATGGAAATTTTGTGAGACCCACCACATCCAACTCATTATCTGAGGCTCATATAAAATGAGATAGTCTGCCTGTTGGTGAGCAAGGAGAGACTCTCTGCTCCTATTGTGAATGGATTGAGATCAAGATAGTAATTAATCGCTATTGTGTATTTTGCATGAGCTTCTGAGAGCTGCCATGAAGTCAATAGGTGAGAATACTTAAGCAAGCTTGCCCTAAGGGTGTGTGCAGTTTATCCCTTTCTGAGCACAAAAATTCAGTATTTGACAGAGATTTGCCTATAAACGTCTGACTAGGAACCAAAAACTTATTGCCAAACAGGATAGTTCTCTGAAACAGGCTCAGCCATGTTCTTCACCCAGCTTTGGGTAAAATACAGACAAAAATACATTATGGATCATTAAAACTGTTACATTTGGCATAATAGGGTCTGATCCAGCTTTCATTCAAGACAAGTTGAACAATTCCCATTGACCTCACTTAGGAGATGGTTACACTTCACAGTCAACTGTAGTTAAGTCAAACACAAACCCAATCATTCCGAAAGCAATAAGGAGTGCTGCATGGCTGCTTTTCAATGGCTGCTTTTCCCTGGTATTGGCATCCCTGGGGGTTCAAGATAACAAACGTACCTGAACTGTTCTTTGAGAATTTTTTAAACAAAAAATCAAGCCCATAGAAAGCCCTTTCATGGGTTCCTTTTTCCAGCAATGAACAAACTTCTTCCAGAGACATACTTTATAAATCAGTTGAACTGAAACTGTGCTAAAACAGTATTTGGGAAACTGAGGCAGAGGGCGAAGATATCCATTCCTTTCATTCATTCTAACATATATCACTTTAATGGCTTTTGACTAAGCAGTGACAGAATTCTGCAGTTGTTCTGGGGCACGAAGCTTTAATGGAAAAAATTAATACTGCTGCAGAGTTGGAAATAGTTTGGGTCACACAGGTTTCATCATCACTAACAGTGGTCCTAGTTGGGTACCTTTGTGCTGTCTCTGTTTCTGTGTTAGTTGGGCAAAGGAAAGAGAAAAGCTGGAGGAATAAACTCTCACAGTGATTGCCCAAAATATTGACAGTCCTGACTAATGGAGAGGTTCTCCCTTGTCCTCCCTTCAGATCCTGAGAAAACAAGGCAATTACTCACATGGCTCTTCAAGTCAGGCTACTTTACTCTCCTCCCTCTCAACGAAACAGCAAATTGAGGACAAGGTAAGGCTAAGCACTGCACACAGTAGCATTGAGGTTTGTGGAGGCTGACATGACTAGTGACTAGAGGCTAGTTCTTGGCTGCCTAAAAAGCTACAGGTTCATCTTCATCAAATGGAAACACAGAAAGTTAGGAACTGATGGATGGAAAAAAAAGCCCAAATAAAAATCACCTGTGGTCTTCTATCTAAACCAAATTAAAAAATTTCAGGAAGAGGTAAGTTTCTCCCTCCAAAAACAAGCCCCAAGAGGAGCTATAACTGCTGAACTTGGCTTCTGCAGCTGTGTGAGGAGGGGTCACACAAGACTGAGCTATACAGGTGTAAAGAGTAAAAGGCTGGGAAAGTGGCAACAGGTTTGTGGGGTTCGGATGCTTTGTAGGGGATGTGTGTCTATTTTTTTAGGGGATGCTGGACTGCTGAAATATGATGCACGCTGAAATCACGGCCACAGAATATACTGCCTCAACAGAGACAACAGCACAGAATAATTTTTTGGGAGGAGAATGAAATCAGAAAATCTGTTGACTCCCTTGAAGGCAGGGAGGTCCTGCAGAGAGACCTTGAGAAATTACAGGGCTGGGCAATCACCAATCATATGAAGTTCAACAAGGGGCAGTGCTGGATTCTGCACCTGGGGTGGGCCAGCCCTGGACGTACAGACAGACTGGGAAACGAGAGGCTGGAGAGCAGTGTTCCAGAAAGGGACCTGGGGGTCCTGGTTGATGGCAAATCGACTATGAGTCAGCAGTGCCCTGGCAGCCAGGAGGGCCACCCATGTCCTGGGGTGCATCAGGCACAGCATCGCCAGCCGGGCAAGGGAGGGGATTGTCCTACTCTGCTCTGCACGGGGGCAGCCTCACCTCAAGTGCTGGGGGCAGTTTTGGGTGCCACAATACAAAAAAAGACATTAAGCTATTAGACAGCGTTCAGAGGAGCGCAACAAAGATGGTGAAGGGTTTGGAGGGGAAGCCGTGTGAGGAGTGGCTGAGGTCACTTGGTCAGTTCAGCCTGGAGAAGAGGAGACTGAGGGGAGACCTCACTGCAGTTACAACTTCCTCATGAGAGGAAGAGGAGGGGCAGGCACTGATCTCTTCTCTGTGGTGACCAGTGACAGGATCTGAGGGAGCAGCCTGAAGTTGTGTCAGGGGAAGGTTTAGGCTGGATATTAGAAAAACATTCTTCTCCCAGAGGTTGGTTGGGCACTGGAAGAGGCTCTCCAGGGAAGTAGTCACAGTGGACTTTGAACAATGCTCTTGGGTACATTGTGTGACTCTTGGCGATGGTGCTGTGCAGGGCCAGGAGCTGGACTTGGCGATCCTTGTGAGTCGCTTCCAAATCCGCATTCTGTAAAAAGCAAATGTCATGAGGAAGAGCTGGCTGAAGGTCATTTAATAGCTTCTTCAGTTCAGTTTTCCTTGCGTGCCCTGTGAGGGAGACAAAACTGACTCTTGGCTAGCTGATGTCACTTCCAGGAGGGGAACAGTAAAGGTTTACAGCTTTTGTTTCATGCTTTGTTTCTGTACTGCAGTTCTCTTTGCCAGCACATTTTGAGTGCCTTTGTGTGTGCTCTCAAACTCGTGGCAATGTCTTCCAACACAAGCAGTGTCAGGCCACACAGAACATCTATGGACTCTTAGAAACAACAGCCGTTGCATTTCAGGACAGGGAATTAGCTCATAAATATTTACAAGGCTGTTAGTTACAGGGACAGAGAGCTGTTAGCAAGATAGTTCTGATCAGAATATGGGAGATGGGGCTTCAGCATGCCTGACAAATCGACTCTGGTGGTTGCCCAGGAAAACCATTTTTGAGCATAAGGAAAGCAGTTTTCCGCCCCCTGCTTCACAAATAAAGTAAGACCATACATTGCAGGATGTCTGCAAAATCCAGTAGCGCTCAAAACATGACCCTTGAAGCTGTATTTTTTAATCCATAAGTAAGTATATATATTTTTTTAGAGAGACTAAATAACTTCTCCGCATAACCTCATGTGTTGTTGGACACCAAGCCTGACTACATCAACTTGATCATGATGCACAGTCCCAGCTCACACAGTCCTGGCCCCACTCAGGCCAGTGCCAACAGGAGAGAGAAAAATGTCACTCCAGTTTCCTGACTCACTGACCTGCTTCCTAATGAGAAGGCACAGCCATGTCTAGGGTCTCCTGAAGGGATAAATGCTGCTCTCAGTCTTCTCTTCGTAGGGAGTCCAGGGACATACCAGCAAGGTGCCTCTGCCTGCGGATGAAGGCTTGGTCCTAATCTCCCTTGGAGCTCCTGCAGCTGGATCACATCTGCAGACATTAAACCAAACCTCGGAAGGCTATGCTGGCATTTGCCGAAACACAAATTCGCTGCTGCAAACTGGAAGCCATCTGAAGGAACCAATTGACGCCCTTGGGAGACAATCCCTTGGAAAATGTAATGACTTCCTCAAAATGTAAATAGATTTTTATTTAAGAGCTTAGGGATTTTTTTGGTAGTAGAATAGTGTTGATAATTAGGAAGCTGTTGGTGTTTGGGTGTTTTCTTTGCTTAGGGCTGTTTTTTTTTAACTGACCATTGTAAAAGATCTCAGGGCTTAGCACAATGTTTTGAACAACAGTACACCACCAGGGGATAGAAAAGAAAACATGGGCCACAGTGGATAGGTGCGAGACTGTAGCATATGAGGAAATGAGAGGATTGATATGGATGATCATGTTTTCCCTGATCCAAATCACATGAGACACAAACAGAACCCAAATGGTCTTGGAGTGTGGGTTAGACTGGCCTGCAGCAAGCTCAGCAAGAGATTGAACAAAACTTGAAGCTCCTAGTTTGGTCAGAAGTCCACAGCTTTGTCAGACAAGGAAAAGCCTGAAGCCTGTGTATAATGCACAGAGCTAAAGTATATTGCTCCATTTCCAGTTATTTCTCTTCTGCTTCTTCCTTCTCTTCTGCTTCTTCCTTTTGGCCCAGTATGTGGCATTGGCTTAGGTCTCGTTCTAACTGGCATATTTTAGGGCAATGCTCCAGGTATATCCCTGGAGCACAGAAGGCTATCAGGCTTTAGCAACGGTATTTGCCGATTAAGTGCTCTCACTGAGACTCTCCAAACCATGAGCTGCTCGCTTGTTCTCCCTCCCTCTGCAGGTGGCTGGAATTGAGAACTGGAGGCACAAAAGGTAAGGGTCACAGGTTGAGGTAAGAACAATTTACTGGAAACAGCAATGAGATAGGAAAATGAACCACAATGGCAACACTATTAATGACAGAGGGCACAAGAAAGAGGCAAACGATTCACAGGGAGACCTCTCAACAGTACCTGACCACTCCCTGCACCCCACTGTGCCAACCTGGCAGGGACCCCTTCTCCTGGGAACAGACCCCCAAACCCTCTTGCCTGGCAATGACATGAGGTGGTATAGAAGAATGCCCAGGTCCTATCCATGCCTCTTCTTGGCCACTGCAAAAAATTAACCCTGTCCAGCCTGGAGCTAGGATAGAAGCTCTATCCACATAGATTTAATTTTGGGATTAGGTCTTAAAGGCAAGTTTTTTTGGAGCGAGCCTGCCCCTTATTTTTTGTTATTCCAGCACTCAGCTTCATGTATCTGTGACCCAGTGAAGTCTGGGAACAGGAGTCAAGCAGCAACGGCATGAGAACAGCAGCCTCTTGGCATATTTTATCCACTAGGCCCTCAGTAAAGTAATTATGTGTCTTAAGCCATGGCTCATGTTCAAGGAGTGTTTTGGTCAGTACTTCTGCACATCATTGGATCTGTGTGGAAAGACTCTGAAATTCCACTCTTTTTGCTGGTTGATTTGGCTCTCAGCTCTTTTAATGGATACATGAAAAGGTGGGAAAAGAAGCTATTTTTTAAACTTTTCTGTGGCTCTTGCAAGGCACAGAAATTCAAGGTGTTGGACGCCTTTGAAGGTGTACTGGGAACAAAAGGATCATGCCAGTAGAGATTGAAAATCCTGAGTCCTGCTTAATTTTTCCTGCCACATCCACTCTGGGGAATTTTTGAAGCCTCATGACACTTCCTATCTCCAACCTGTTGTGAGAGAATGACATACACATTTGTTTCACAGTGACCACATGAGACACTCTGATGTCTGGTGAGATGAGACAAGATGAGAGACATGCCTGGTGTTTCCAGAGCCTTTCATGCAACAGGAATGGAGGCAGCCAATACAAAACCTGAGATTTTTGCCAAAGATGACAATAGTTTACCTGGTGCTGCCCGTGCTGTCTACCCCTGAGGCTACTCTCAAAAAGCATGGCACTGGCAGCTCTATTATCCTACCAGATACTGCAGAGGTGAACATCTGCAGGGCCAATTCGTAACACAGCTGAAGTAATGGCGTGCAGTTCCCTATCTCCCATGGTATCAAACCCTCCAGCCTAGATGTTAGTCCTGGGAGCATGACAGTCTCTGGCATCTCCACTGAAATCTTCCATTTCAAAGCTGTGTGCACACTCTGCTTACCCTGATCTCATGGTAAATTATAGGGACTACTAATGACTGTTCTGTGTGTGGTCAGGAGTTTCCAGGAAGATGCTGAATAATGAAACAGACTCCAGCATGTTATTTTCATAGCTCTTGATTTGCCTTGTATTATAAAATATAAATGGTGGGAGACTAAGAGACCACAAATTTGACAAGAGATTTTGGAGATAAATTTAAAAGTAGAACAAATAATGGAAAATGATTATGAAAAAAAACCCCTCAAATGTTTTGCGAAAATCAATGCCACAGTATGAAAGGGCATTAGTGGGACTCAGTCTCCTGAAATACAGAAGAACAGATCTCTATCCATGGTGTACTTCATTTGCAGAATTCTTGCTGTGGCAGAGAAATATAAAACCATATATGTGAAGGACAAAACTAGATGTCTGAGAAAATTTTGAAGAGCCACAGTGAATGCAACAGATACTTTGCAAAAACAAGAAGTATCTGTAAGCAAGATATGCACTTTCTTCAAGACACAGAAAATAATTTCTCTAAGTGTTTTTCTGACAGGCTGCAAAAGGTGTATGACTCAATGACTTAACTGGGCCTTTATATTATACTTCCTCCTTATCACTGTCCTCAATTCTACTACTTTCCCCTACTCAGCAAAACAAATAAATGCATGTTTAGTTTCAACCATGTGCTCAGATGTTTTCCTGGAGCAGTACAGAGCCTTATCTCATGGTAGAAGCTGACCTTTGCAGGGGCTGCTGTGACACCCCAGCACTTGGGAAGCTGGCAAGTCTTACCCCACAGGCTTTTGCAGAGCTAGGAATTTGCTCAACTACCCCATGGGAATCTCTTTGTATGTGAGGGGTCAAGCTCTTCTCTTTAATAGAAAATGGGAGCTGAAATGTGGCTCTCTGCCCATTTGGTTCCCAGGCACTCCCAGGAAGCTTTTGTGTATCCTTTTTGCATATCCTTTGCCAGATCTTCTTCTTTTCCCTCAGCAAAGCTGTAGGTCCATGATCCTGTTGGTGGTATTACATCCCTGGATTATGCAAATGCTTCCTTGACCAGTTGTCAGGAGGAAGAATGCATGTTGTAGGGGGAGTGTAAAACTGTTACAGGAAACAGCAAGTGTCAGATGTTGCAATATATATTCTATTAAAGGCTGTATTGGTAACAGGCTACTTTTTATTAAAGAACTTAAGAAAGAATGGGTAGAGGTAAAGGTCCTTAGAGGACAACCTGGTGTCATTCAAGCCTTATGTCTTCATTCTGCATCAGTAATGTGCACTGGCTTGCCAAAACAGAATAAACTGATCTTCAGCCAGTGCTTTTCTCCTAATTAAATCTACAGAGTGTAGAGGCATTGTAGGACTTGTTTCAGGAATATAATCTCCAAAGGCCTGTGCTGGGTTTCTGAAACATTTTCATTACAGGTCATCATCTGTGTGTATGTAATTTATAAAGTGTCCCATTTTGTCAGCAGGCAAAAACTCAGGAAGAGGCATGCACCCTGCCTACCCTTTCATTCACATGTACCTGGTCAAGTTCTTTCCAACTCATTTTTTCAGTGAAGATGCCACACAAATTTCTGGTTGAGGTCCTGCTACAGGTGGGAGAGAAACTCTCCCCTAAAGACGTGATCTTCCTGCATTATTCAGTGCAAAAACCCGTGCCTTTCCCTGTCCAGCACGTAAAGTACTGGCACTCCTGCAGTCAGCACTGTGAGAAGAACAAGGTCTTGCAGTCCTTGTTTGGCAGGTCCCATCTCTGGCCAAGTGGTGGCTGTCATGCAAGAGAAGGGTCACAGCCTTTGTGACATTACATGCCTCAAACAATGGGGCAGTGTCTTGTGAGCAGAGGAAGTACATCTCCCAGAGGGAGACACATACTGTGTTTCATGTGGTGGAAGACGGAAGCTGTTACAGAGCTTTGGCTGTGGAGGTGCTCGTGTTTGCAGCTCTGGATGCCATGTCTTCCTCAGCTCCCTAGACAAGAGAGACTTATGAATAAACAATTAAACAATATTGTTGGGTTGAATTTTCCAGGCATTCCATAAAACACTGTGGTCCGCTGAAAACAAAACAAGGCCCAATCCCTGGCAGGAGATATTCAGGACATTAGAGGATTGAACTTGAGCTGAGCCAAAATAAATCACAAGGGGCAACAATAAGTCAGCAACCTCCATTCCAAACAAGTTTCCTTCAGATTATCCACTCCTGTAGTGTTACTGCTTTAGTGTCAAGGTCCTGAAGAAAGAATTCTTTGAGACCAGAGGTCAGAAAAGATTCTACAAAAGTAGCAGACACCTCTTCACCTCTCACAGTGTTCTGGACCACACACTGCTGCAAGTTATGGGCATGCCTCCAAAGCTAGGAGAAGAAACTTTGGCGATGCTGCTAGCTACAAACTTCAAAACTTTGCTGCTATTACCTTAAGAAAGTAAGTAGTAAATGCCCCCTCTTCAAGCTGTAGAGACTGTCCCAAGCCAGTACTTTAGGAAAACTGTCTGCTACTCCACTGCAAATCCCCTCAATATGAGGGCAAAGACAGTTTGTCCACAAACAAGTCTGCAAAGGTATGAGTTTTGTCAGGGAGACTTCTATCTGACACTGCAGACTACCACAGAGGTGCCATTGATGCAGGAAAGTGCAAAGAAGTTGGTTTAAAACCACAGATCGGGCCTTTTAAGGCAGCTTGTGAAACCTGGCCATTCAGTTCTCTGCAGGCTATGGAGGACTTGGGTGAGCAGGGATTAATCGGGGAAGGGAAAAAAGCAGGGGAAAGAGTAACACAATGTAACCTCCCCGTCTAGTTTCAAACACAAGGATCCCAGTTAACTCAATTTCAGATGACAAGTTCTGCAAATGCTAGTTTCAAGTGTGAGTCTGGTTACATGCTCTGAACCTTTCTGTAGCTGATAGGAATATGCTGGAGAATTCTAGAGGAGGGACAAACAAAAGTGCCCTAAAGGCATTGTTTTAAACTATAAATAGCTTCTAATGCAATGCCACAACTTTTGGATATTTGAGTCTATAGTTATTGCTAAGCTTTGATACCAAAGCGATGCACTCATTCATGGGTCTTCAAACAACAGGTAACAAGCATGGTCTTTGTTGCTCAGAGGTTGTGCTGCCCATCAAACCTCTGACATAACCAGAGAAGTAGCTGTACATTAAAATGTATGCTTCTAATGCCGAATTTCACACCACAGATTTTGAATGTGTCCATACATTCCCTCAGTCGATTCTTGAATATCTCATGGTTTGAGTATACTGTTGCACAATAATTCATTACCCACCAAGAGTTATGTCAAAACAGCCATCCATATGAAATTACAAAATGCTAAAGAAACAGGCTGCCAAAGATCCAAAAAAAGAGGTGACATAACTACTTTGTGACAGTACAGAAAAAGCACTTATGTATGCATTCATTTTCTTATCAGATGATTGAGTGAATCAGAAATGACATTAATTTAATGTCAAAATTTAATATTATATATGATTTAAAAGATGTAACAAGGTCACATGCTCAAAGGCAACCTGAATTGCTGGATTTACATGGCATGATTGCGTTAAAATGAAACAAAAGGAAAAAGTAGAAAGCATGAAGGAAGTCCTCAGGGCTACTGCAGAAAACCCTGAAGGTCTGAAACTTTGTTCTTTCCCGAATGGTACAGAAATGAGTGTGCTTGATCTCTGATCATTTCTGTTTGTCTTTTGTGGCCTCATGCAGGCTAGGAATATCACAGAGACCTACTGTTTCAGTTTATTTCATTCCATCAATTAAAAAAAGAATAACAAAAAAGAAACTGACTATTTTTGATCTTGAATGTAATGAAGATCTAGAAATGCTGAAAATGTTGGTGCAGTGTCAGAAGGTTCCTTATTTCAGCAAAAGGGACTGGTCAAGACCTTACTTAAAGATCTTTGGACCCAAACCCGTTGCCAATTAGAAAAAAGGTGTCTAATATTTGTCAGGTGCAAACAGGTAACTTCATGGCAGGAGTGCCAAGAGAGGTGAAAAGTAACAGGATAAGTTCCTGGTGAAAAAGGAAAATGGCTGAAAGTCTATGTGCACATATCAAATGAATATCTTCTTTTTTCTCTTCTCTGCCTCTTGCCTAAGACCAAAATAATTCAATGATCCAAATAACAAGTGTATCCTTGCTGTCTTACAGTGACAAAAACCACAGATATCTTTATCCAGATGGTCTGACTTAAAAGATAAGCCAACTAGGGACAGTTTTTGAAGACTGTGTTGCAAAACAATCAAATTAATGTATTAAACACCTCGAGAAAATTCAGAACTGGCAAACTTCACACAGGCACTTACCATATGTTTTCAAAGGCAAAAAAAAAGAAGTACACATTCATGCAAGCCAGCAGCTTTATTGCCACCTATCTGCATTGCACCAAGTCTGCATGGGAATGAGTCACAGCCACTCCTCTACTCCCTTTGCTTTGCACTGTGCTTCTCCTGCACAATGCAAAAAAGAAACAAGAGGAGAAAAGTGAAATTCAGAGATAAAAGCAAAGAGAGGTAATATATTGAAAATACACGGAACAAAAAGTATCTGAAAGGCCAAATATCAGGGCTGTCCTGTTCCACTGGGTACTGTAACATGGCAAATGGCTCAGGATTTCTATTATTTTATTACAAGCAGATCACATGCAAGAGCTGGATCATGCGTCCTCGGCAGCCTGCTGCTTCATGTTTTCTGGCCTTTTTTTGTAAAAAGCTTTTTTTACTCCTCTTCAAGGTTCCTCCTTTTGGTTTTGTTGGTGTAGTTCAGTTTCTGACAGCAAGAGAAAACTTGCTAGCACATGGCATTTAACCATGCTGTAAACTAGATCTCCTCCCAAAAGATTTAGAAAGTGGCTTGTTGGCAAAAGACCAGCTTTCACAAGACATAAATCACACCAATCTGCATCATTTGCCTGCTGATGTGGATGGAGCAGCATCTATAGGGAAAGGAGAGAAGGGAGAAGGCACTACTGTTTCTGAGTTCTCCAAGCCCTGAAAAATTATACCGAGAAAAATTTAACTGACAAAAACCAAAAAACCCAAATAAAACCCAAATGAAACCAAACTATCAAAATCCAACACAGTCTCATGTATCCTCATGACTTCCAGGTGCTGATCCATTAAAAGCCTGTGAAGACTAAAGGGTGATATGTGACCTTTTGGGGCTGTGGGAAGTGGCAGGGACAATGTGAAGCCAACGTGTCAGAGGCTCATTTTTCAAGGTCTCTATGTACAGATGTCCCAGCTATGGATCATGAGTGACACACAGTGGAGGGGTCTGTGAGCAGAGAGGGGATGCAACTGAAAAAAAAGCATGCAAAACTTGAGAAAAACCATGCTGTGCAGCTGCAGGACCACTCCACAGCCATACACCCACACAGTGCTCCTGGGCTTTCATAAAGGGACTGTAAATAAAGGAGAAGGAAACAGAAAGGGAAGGAAACCCAGCACCTTTTTCAAGGGAAATTTTAGCTGAGAAAAAACAATATAGTAAAACAGGCGCTCCTCTCCTTACCCTATAGTTGAACACGAGGCAAGTTGGAGCAAAAAACCTTCCCTTTCATGCTCCCCTAAAAGCACCCAGCACACATCTTCTTCCAAGGTTCACCCTTGTGCCAACCTTTGCTATTAACCTCTCCCTGTCCAAAGTGAGTCTCTGAAGGTCCTCCCTTGCCAGCTGTGTCCTTAGTACTGTGCTGTGCTAATTCAAGACGGTTAGTCCTTAAAACTCTACCCACCTGTATAGAGAAAAAAATGGAAACTATTTTACCCCCAGACACCTCTTCATGACATTTCCACAGAATGTTTTCTAATAATCTGAACTGGCATGGAGAAAATCTGACTTTCTAAGTGTATGATGGGGTTTTTCCTAGCTTTGTGAGCCAAGCTATTAAAACTACCTTGTTGTCTTCTTTTATGCTCTTTCCTTCTGTGAAAGCAAACAGGCGTTTTTTACTTTACTGCAGAACAGTAAGGACAAGGCAGGGTAAGTTTAACAAGTTAGTCAGAGTACAGATGCATTTTCCAGGGCCAGGGCAGGTGGTTTTGTCATCTGGAGGAGTGTATTATCTGCTGCTCCTATGTGCCTGGCAGGCACAGAGCCTCACCCATCCTGGCTCTGACTTCTGCATTTCAACTGTCTGAAAACCTCTCATACTTGCTATCTCTCCATGAATCTGCAGCCATTTTTCTTCTTCTTTATGAAAAAAATTCCACTTCTAGAATAACAGGGGGTGTGAGATCGATTCTGCCTTCTTTGATCAGTGTAAGTTGTACTTTACTTGCAGAACATCTCTTTTCAATCAACAAATCATGCCATGAACTCCAGTGAAGTAGAGGCAGCCATTATTTGTTGAAAAAAAGGGACTTTTGTTGCAAAAGAGGGATTGTTGTAGCAAAACAAGGACTTCTGTAGATGAAGTGTTAGAAATTTAACATAGGTCACAGTTTTCATGGAGGATTTTGTAAAAATAGCTTAAAAAAGTTTATTAAAAGGTGCTTAATAGATTGCCTTAGTGACTGGTCAATCAATTTGCAAGGCGTCCCAAGGGCAAAGAGTTACCTCTAGCCTTTACTTATTTCAGAGTTACTTGAAATCCTTCATGACACACATTAAACATGAAACATTTGAAATTTTGCATTAAACTACTATAAATCTTTTCCAACATAATTTCCATCCGTGTTATGACTGAAGTTGCTCTGCAGGGCATGGTGCCCCTCCTGTCTGAGGGGTGGGTATTTAGAGTCCTGTAGAATAGATCCATGCTACTAGGATGACTTGCCTTTCCTTTAATCTTCTTCAGGATAAAAGTTTAGGTTTCAGAAACTGACGAGTGATTTTGATGGGGCTGTGCTGATTAATAGGAATTGTGGCTCTAGCTCTGTAGCAGTTTTTCATTAAAAGTAATGGGAGTTATTACCAAACCTGTTAATGATTTCCTATAGTTCTAATTTCAAGGCAGTGACTGCAAGGAGCAATTTGATATGAGGTAATATTATCTTTTCCCTTCTTTAGAGTCACTTTGGGAATAATTTTTCATCTTTGCATATGGCTGTACCACTGCAATGTGATAAAATTTCCATACCAATTCTTTGCTCAGAAAATTTATTTCTTACTAATGGGCGTCTGTGACTAGCCAAAAATTCATCCTAGGACAGTTTCATGGAAAACAGTTGCCAGCTCAAAGAATTTTGATTCATTAACCAGACTGCTGATAGGAATTAGGCTGGGAATAGTCTTGAATGAGTTGTATGAAGTAATCCTCAGACTTTCCCTATGATTTGAACAGTCTCTGTGTGCATGCAGCCACTTGTCTTCTGCCTGTGACTACTGGAGTGACTCCATACGTGCAACAGGGACAAGCTGGGACTCCTTGCCCAGATCACAGCTAACTGTTCTTTCAGTCCCACTAAAATAAGTACAACTGGTGGTCACAGACAGTCCAATGGGGTCTAATAAATGGGAAGATATTTATATTACCATTTATGCATCTATTTTTTCTACTGCTGCATCTTTGTTAATAGCATACAGCTATGGAAGAGGAATGCTTATGCAATACAAAAGGGAGAAATTCTAATACATACAAAAAAAGAGAACAAAGTATTGTGAAAAAAAGGAGAAAAAATGGCCAGGAAGTGCAAATCTATCATGTATCTTTCCAAAATCATGATAACTGCTCCCCACAGTCCCGACTTTGTTTTCTCCAGCAAGACTATTTCAAGTTGTGGAATCCAGAGAGCATCAGAAAATATCTTGCCTGATTCATATCTTCACTGATCCATAAGATGGTTTTATAATTGAATCAGAGTCCTTGGAGGAGTAACCGTCTATTTGTTCGAAAGCATTTTAAAAGGCTTAGCAACAGAGTGAGACAGAATCTCACATGTGACACTCCACACCACCAAGTATGCAGCTTATGAGTTTAGCATGCCATTTCTCTGACAGCACAATTTTTCTCTTGCTTTAACACGCAACGATAGGCAGAAAAGAGCCTCCCAGATACTTCCTTCTGTAGGGTGGGCTCATTTAGGATAAAAACCAGTATAATTTTCTGATGATCATGACACGTTTAAAATGCCAAATTGTTTATTTCTTCTCGCTGGAACAAATCCTCAAAACATATCCTTTGACCCTAACTTAAGAGGTCTTAATTTGCTGCAAAAATCTTGGTGGTATCCAAGGGCTCTCTGTAAAGTTAGGGCTTTATGGTGCTAGGTGCTGCAGAAGCATTCAGGAAATAGAATAATTTTTTCCTATATTTATGAAAATATGCAGCAGATGTGGGAAACAAGAGGCCAGGGAGAGAGAAAGGAGAGAGTAAGGTAGCCATATAAGCATATTTTCAGATAGACAAGTGCAGCTAATTTGTTGAGAGCTGTCATTGGAAGACCACCTTCTGGAGCTGTGTTTCCTCCTAGATTGTGTAAACTGCTTCTGCTCTTCTTACAGCACTTGAACATAAAGAAATGCTGAGGTTGAATATTCCTGAAGATTTGTTCTTGGGACATCCAGAGCTACAGATGAGAGGTTTTTTCACAAGACTAAGAGTTGAGCTCAAACCATAGAGATGTGTATCTTAAATGAAAGTTCTGAAAGACAGCAAGATTGAGTTTATTGTCAGGTTCTGCTCTTGCAGACAGTATGACCCAGAAATAGAAGAAATTTTCTAATGGAAAATAACCTGAAGGAGCCCTGGTCAAAGCAAGTAATCAACAGGGAGTAGAACTGACTGGCAGAGCATCACTCAGTCAGGAAGCACTTGGAAGATGAGGAGCATGAACAAAGAAAAATGGAGAAATGGAGAGGTGAAGATGGAAGAGCCCTGGTATGTGGCAACAGAGCTGAAGCAATCAACATCTCCAGCTGATGGAAAATGAGGAATTCTCCTTTGTATTTAAGGAAGACACTTCGCTTCTGCAGTGGTCAAACTGAGTTTTAGCAGCGTGGAGTTATTCCAGGCAGTTAATTTTTCCGGACCACCTCTAGACTTTTATGGGAGAAAGGTCACTTAACAACATCCTTTCTTGCAAGAGTCCATCCCAAAAGAATTTCCACTAATCCCTTGGCCATCACATTGCTGAAATATATATTATCCAGCTGCAGGAAGAGACTTGTCAATATGAGGAGCCACACATACTGGGACAGTTTTTTACAGCACAGCTCACATGCCTATGGTGCTTTGTGCAGTTCCTTCAGGAGCACATGTTTTGATTCACTTTAAGATAATTTAGAAGACAGACTAGATGATTAATCTGCCTGTTCTGGACTCAGAGCTAAGGTATGCAATGTCAATGGATTTCCATATTCCCATTTCACCACAGAGAGATGGCAGCTGTGGATGAAGAGATCCTCCTGTGCCAACACACAAGGTTTGATCTGTTTCTCCCAAGGTCCACAGTCATCCTGAGGGGCTGGCATCAACACAGATGTTCTGTAAAATCCTTTGAGGCCCTTTGGCATGAAAGGGCTTCTTGGTGGAAGATGGTGATGTTTTCTACTTGCTGTATCAATGTTTCTTTTTTCCTCTCAGGTGCCTCAGGAGAGATGCCTGCCTGCCTTTCCCTCTCTCAGATCTGCTGGTAGATCAGATTTCAGTTGGGTTCACGAGCATTTCCTGGCCACTGGTGTTTGGGTTGTGTCAGCATATGAGTTAAAAGCTATTTCCATCCCATAGTAGTTGATGAATGATACTCTAAACAAACAAATTCTTTGTACCAGTTTTGCTGCTTTCTTCACCTGTAGTGGCATTCTAGCACCAATTTCAGAAATGGGGTAGTGCCAAATCCTATGGAAAAAGACACCTCTGAAATCGTAAGGAAGTTGTTTTAAACAACTGTATGAAAGAGACATTCTCCTGGGTGAAAACTGTGTGCACTGGATTGGAATATCCAAAGCAGTAGTTCTCAAACTACTTTGTACTGGCACCACTGCCTGGATCAGAAAGAAAACCCCCCATCTATGCAGGCTGTGCTTTCAGTTTCCATTTCCTCTCTATAGGTCCCACACTTCCTTTTTCCAAAAATTTCTCCCTTCCTGCTGTTAACACCTCTCCATACTGTGAATGTTGTCATGACATCCCTTTCCTAGAGTCATCATTCAGCTAATTTCTCTCCTTATCTCAACGAGTGCTCATTCACAAAATAATAGGAAATGCAGACCGCACTCCTGACATGTCTGTCCTAATGTATGATGGATCATTTCTGGAAAGACCTCCAGCAGCCTGTCCTCATTCAACTGCATTATTTCTGTTTACTCTGTCAGAGTTTGCTGGTTTTTACTTCAAAGTTTGCTGAAGGTAAGTCATCACAGAGCAGCTCTGTCTCCTCAGCCCTTCTGCTGCAACTGGAGATGGGAGAGGCACATTCTGCGATTTGCAAGGGCTGGTCATATACTGGAACCAGCCTTCTAACTCCCACAAATAATTCTTGGAGGTCAGAAATTCTAGGTATTTTCTAAAGATGGCCCATTTTTATGCCTGAAGCTGTGACATTCTTCAGTTGATAAAGATTGTTCTTTTGGCCAATAAAGCATGCTCCAAAAGTATCCTTCAGCCAGTCTCCTATACATTCCCTAAGCTTTCCTCTCTCCATACCACCCCATGACCTCTGTTTATAATAAACATCACAACACAGTGAGGATTTTCACACGAGGGAGTGAGTTGCCCCTCAGCAGATGTACCAACTTTGGAAATGCCTCCTGAGAACAGCTCACCACATGGTCAAACTGAGGTGAAGAAGGAACCTATATGCCAAACATTGCACCTGTATTTCTGGTTGTCCTTCTTTACAGTTTATTTTTGGATGCCAACTTAATTTGCTGAAAAATAAATACCTTAAAGAAAATCACTGTCTACCAGGGCAAAATGTATTGTATGGGTATCTGACTATGTAGCAGATAAAAACAATGAATATCAAACTAAATGGTAAATAAAACAATAGTGTTATCCTCTGATGTTTTTTAGATTTCTAGAAGAACAATGGGTAGACAAGCACCTTTGAAAAACTGAAAAGTAAATACATTTCAACAGTTAGGTTCTGGGAACGCAAGGTTTTAAATGTCTACAATACATAAAAACAACTACAGGAAAGGCAAGTTGTTCCACTTACTCTGAAACCTACCTTTAATATTATTGACAGTGCCTCTGTCTCTTGCCAAGAGTGCCACCATGTTACTGAATCTCCAAATGCATGCTTTCTTCCCCAAAGAGGATAACATACCAGGGACCAGGCATCACCCCCACTGGATGTTGATCACTACCGGATTTCAGAGCTCCATTTTTTTGACAACCACTCCTGACTCTGAAAAGTCTCCAAAATGTGTGTGCTATGAATGATCCACAATTTGTAGTGAAAGTTTTGTAGGAGATTGTAAAGTAGGGTGGAAATGTCTCTCTGAAACACATTTGCACTCTTGGTTTAAGATTCTCACTGGTCGTGAAAAGGTTAGCACTAATTCTACCTAAAAAAATGTGGAAAGGTTTTCTCTGGAAATCACAGCCACTGCATCGGTATGATGTCAAACTACAAACTTCATCTTTACCTTTAAAAAACTCCAAAAATATTATGAGGGTAATGATTAGGAGAGTAGGAAATCCAGGTTCCAGGCCAACACTCACCCAACTACGAGTGACCCACAGCTTATGCCTTCCACAGACTGATCACTTGCTGTGACAGAGACAGCTCAGAGTCTTAATACCAGTCCTTGGTATAGGAGAACCTTGCCCTTGTCCTGAATATCAGTATGGACTTCGGCCTTTGTTTTTATTTTCATGAGTTTTCAGAGATTATGTCAAAGACAGGTATAACTCCTACTTAAAAAAGGGTAGAAGGTAGTGCCCAGGTTTTGATCTTGGTCTTAGAGACATACACCTGAATTTGATTTTCTGATTGCAATAGGATCATCTGGCATTTACAGAGAAATGAGACAAGATCATGACTGTATGGAAGATAGTAACACCACTTCCTATACTTCATCTCATGTCATTCCGTAAACAGCTTAAAAGATGTATTTTAGTAGGAATTTAAGCCTGTGACAATTGATTTTTCCAGGGTATGC
This sequence comes from Callaeas wilsoni, assembly GCA_013398955.1. Classification (NCBI taxonomy): domain Eukaryota; kingdom Metazoa; phylum Chordata; class Aves; order Passeriformes; family Callaeidae; genus Callaeas; species Callaeas wilsoni. The sequence continues at coordinate 41,566 of VWPU01019643.1, forward strand.
CATCTGGAAAACTGTGCAAACAAGTTAATGATCTTATTGCAGAAGTAGTTCTCACCCATGCACTGAACATTGCAGCAAATCTGATGGAGAATTCATAAAAAAGGAATAATATTTTCTTTCTAAAAAGGGCCACTGGCCTGCCTGAAGAGCATTTGTTTGATCTAATGGACAAAGGCTCTTATAAATTGGACATGAATGGTTGGTATTGTGCATTCCAGTCAAACCCCTGGTGTGGTGCCTTCTTTTCTGCTTCCAAGGAGATGTCCCAGGACTGAGTGGGTACTGACATCCTGAGCATCCTGAACATCCCATACAGAGGCTTGGTGCTGGGCAATATGGGAAGCTCTGTGCTGGCTTTAGCCCCTGGAACCATTGGTGAGACTCCTGCTTCCTTCCACAGCAGGGGTATTCCCACTCAAAAGTCCCTGAAGTCAGCAATACTTTCATTGCATCACTTTTAGTGTACTGGGAGAAGGTAGAAGACCTCTGAACTCAATGATCTTGCAAAACAACTTAAATGAGAAGGCTTTGATGTGCCCTGAGACCATTAGAATTTCAATTACACTAGAAGGAAATCCCTTCCAATAGCATAAGCCTTGTCCGTCTTGGAGGCCTCATTCACATTTGGTTATGTTTGCATTTACAGGGGAAAATCCATTCTGCCTTTTGGTCTGTCTCTACAGAGAGACATAAGCACTCTGTCATGAGGCTTATTTTGAGCAACTGTACTACCTTCCTTCTGAACTTAATTGTTACAACAAAATGCAACAGGAGAGTGTCAGGTTTATTGCTTCAGCAAAACATAGCTGTGGCCATGGCCTTGGCTCTAGTGTGGGAAGCAAGGCACACGTTTCCAGCCATCACAAAGGGGAGGAAAGAAATAACTCCAACTTAACTAAACGCAACAGGAAAGGATGGCTTGGCAACCATCCCACAAAGATTGTGGCGGAAATCAGCCCCAGTGAGTTGCAGCTGGCACACAGAGGGTCAGTTTGACATGGTCACCAGAGCCCTTTTTTCCCCATTTCATCTTAGTATTTATGAATGAAAATTCTTAGTTGCAACTGGGGAATCACCATGCCTGAAAGGACCATAACCCCAGGGGAGAAAACCAGGGAAAATTCAGGTCATGTTTTTTCACAGAGTGTTGTGGATTCATGCTCCCATCCAGCAGCCATCTCACCTGCTAGTGAGTTTGATGTGGTAGCTTGCAGCCAAGATCCTTCATAATGGATCTCTTGTTAACTATGTCTGCTCTAACAAATGCTGCTCTGTGTTTTAGTCATATTTTGGAGCTGAATGTCTCTGCTCCCTGTTTTTCAGGCAAAGTCCATTCCTTTATTTCTCTCCTCCCAAGCACCACAGGCTCCCCTTCAACACCACTCTACAGGTCTACACGGTCCCATTGATTTTCCATAACCCTCCTCAGCAGCTGTAAGGGTCTGGGTTTGTTTAAATGATAAACCTGCTGACTAACTCAACCCTTCCAGGTTTTCAGGAAACACAGCCATTTCCTAATGGACACTACTTCAGCATCCTACGTTTCAGCAGGTCCTTTGATGGCTTCCTCATTTCCAGGCCTGCAGAAAATCAAGCTTAGCAGCCCATCAGTTTTCTGTCTGTGGTTCAGCAAAGCTTAATCACAAGTTTTTCACCTTTACATTTAATCCATTAATTTAACTTTTTTTCTACAATTCTCCTTTTAGTTTATAATCCCTGAACATATATTTTGCTTTCTTCCTTTATTACTCCTTTTTGGTGTCCAACTGCATTCTTATGTAATTCTCTCTTTCTTGTCCAAACTCTCCTCCAAGAATGAGGTAAAAAGATTACCAACCAGCTCACGCCCGAGTTGACAGTGAGTCAGCTGGGCAACAGAGTTGTTTAACTGAGTGACTCGAGTCCTGATCTAGAAATGGCCTCATTTGCTGTTGGAAATGTCTTCCCATGAACACATTCATTTATTGCTCTGGGTTCTCCAAAACACGTTACAAAGAGGTATTTCCCATACTGTAGAACTCATGGTGGAAAGGGAGCAGAGGGCATAAATCTAATACCCCTAACCGTTACTGAAATGGAAAACTGAAATACTCAGGGCTAATTGCCTACTTGTATATAACGTGTGGCAGACCCAGGCATAATTTATATGTTTGGATTCTTGGCACAATATTTTATTCATCGGCTGTATTTCCTCTTTCTTTTGGTTATTCCCTGCATTTGTTGACTGTGTCCTGGGTCTCTGGATTAGAGGCAGACCAGAAAGGAAGGCACAGGGTGGCGCAGTGTCTGGACTGCTGCATTGTATCATGTGACAACCTTGTGCATCAGCACTGATCCCCAGGAGAGGGGCAAGCACTGGGACCAGAGCCACAGCCCTCCTCAGCACGGCGCTCCACTGCTGACTGTGGGGGCAAATCCAGCTGCAAATGGGCTGGGCATGCTTAGGGAAGAAGGAGGAGGAGGAGGCAAAAGCCCACCCAGACTGGTGGTGGGATTGCAAAGGCTCAGGAGCTTCATTGATGGACAATTCTTTGATGAATGACTGGATCTGCTTTGTTTTTCATTGTATGCTTGACTTGCATACATTGTTAACTAATGAAATTATGGGGTTTCTTACTAAAATCACATGTATGTCACAGCTAGTTCATAGCAAATAACATGGCTTCATTGTAAATTTATATGCTGTGTAAATTTTTTTCCACTCTTAATGGAAAACACACTGTTTTGTTTGGACCAACTCCAGGCGTTTCAGTTATGGAGTTACTCACTGAAGGTGAAGCATGTGGGAGGTTGCTTTAAGCAACATTACTAGTAAAGCCACTTACTCTGAATATTGGCTGCTCTTTTACTTTATTTGGATGAAGAGCAATATTTTTAAAAGTGTCTGAGCTACTTAGGAGTCCATGGCTTACACCAGAAAAATTTCACTGGCACATGTTGGACTGGATGTGATGTTTTTCCTTCAATGCTTGCACCTTCAGATAGAAATACAAGACACTGGAACAAAGGTGCCTTTTACTAGCGCAGTTTCTTTTAGCTCCTGAACCAGATTAACCTGGACTGGCACAAGCAACAGGAGACTAACACAGATATCTTGACACAAGCTGAGTTGTGTCTATTCTATCAAACTCAGTAAAATGAATGCAGCCACCTTTATGCATATTTAGGACACTTGTGAAGGAAACTGTTTTTGACTTTTTAAGAGCCAAATTACTCTAATAAAACTGGATGCTTCTTCAGCTATGCAAATGCTTTTTGAAAATGCTAGCCTTGCAAGTAAAAGAACAGAGCCGACATTAAGAAAAAAAACCATCAATGCCACAAAGACTTCCTTTTATACCACTGTTCATTGGAACATGAGTAGAAAAAGCAAGAATTTGAATTTTGCACAGATGACTTAGGTGTTTTTTCTTTCACCACTGCCTGGTGCTCACTAATAAATAAAATGTCTACCTTGGCTGTTACTGTGCTGCAAGAAAATGTAAACTCAAATGCTAGAAAGAAAGAAAATCCCATGCCCTGCTTCTATGTGCAGGACACATGCATCCTGCTGGCAGTAGCTGCTGTGGGATGGATTCTGCTGCCGCAGTGCAACCTTTGGGCCAGGCAATGCAAGCCAGAGGCATCTGCTGTTCAGTACTCACTGGAGAGGCAGAGGGGCCATCAGGCTGCCATTTTTAACACACCCCTGGAAGGACCCTCTCATATTTTCAAAGCCATATATGTTATTTGACCTGTCCTTTTTGGCTCAGTTATAGCAATGGAGCATGATTTAAGTGCAGAAGATCACTCTTGAGCACTGTGATACCTCCTGACAACAAGCCTCATCCCAGACAAAATTTATATCCTTGTTCTCTGGGCCTGGTCTTGAATCCTTATAATCCACTTTATGGGTTCATTATAACCATATAGTTCCTTCAATTCTAATTTAGTGGTGTTCTGCTGTATCCCCAGAGAGATTTCACCCCTTTGTAAAGTGCTAGAGGCAGACAAGAGGGTAGTCCAGCTTGGCTCCATTTCATGTAACTACTTGCAAACATTTTTTGCCATGTCCCTTTTGCAACATGGCCCTGTGGCTCACCTGTGGCTGCTGCTCCTGGCAGGGCTTCCCTGGCACAGCTGCCCACCTGGGCTGACTTCACACCTCAGGGAGACAAGTGACGCCCTCCACAGCCCTTTTGATCCCTGTTGCCCTCTACACCACGCAGCCATGGCAGGAGGGTGAACAAAACCTCCCTGACTGCGTCACCTTCCGTAAGCTCACAGGGCGCAGGTCAGGTTCAGAAGCTGGCAGCAGTCTTCAAGCACAGTAATCTTCCTACAGCAGCTAGGTTAAATATGGTTTGTTTGAAAAAATAAGTTGTCATCTATGGACTGCTATTTAAAAAAAAAAAGTAGTTTCTCCCTTTAGTCTTGTTCTTTGTGCTTTCCCAGGATTTTGGTACACTTAGATTCAGGGTATGTTCTGCTTACAAAAAAAAGAAGAAAAGAAAAAAGTAATGCTGCCCACTGTTTTACAGTTTTGTGCACAGAAGTAAAAAAATAGAAATCAAAAAATACACCCTTCAAGTGAAAGTCTTCCAATCCTGCAAGTTTTCATGGAGTTTGGCTAAGCAAAACCATTGCCTGTGTCACAACTGTGTTTTATGTGTGACCTTAGAATAAGTCATTAAACATGTCTGGTGTTCTCAGACTAAAAGAGACATCACAACACAGACTGTGCATGAGTCTGGCTGTCAAGACAAGAGGTCTCACAGTTCCCACTCTCCTGTGCACTCTCTCTGGTAGATCAGGTGTGGATGCCTCGTGCTTTTAAGCATGTAGACTGAAAAACAGGTTTTCCAATTTATAGAAAATATGCAGGCTTTTTCAAGGGCCCAAACAGGAGTGTGCATATGTCTGAACAGCAGGAAAAAGGATGGATGATCTGAAGACTAAACAACAGCTCACCTCTAAGCATGTTCATGCAAAGATGTAGGAATGATGTTTCAAAAAGAAAAGAAAGGTCAGTCACCTTTTTCAAACCCCTAACCCAGTCCAGCTCAGGAAAGTCTGTTTTCCTGATGAGTCTCTTTAAGAAACACCATATGGGCAGCCAGCTTGCCTGAAGCACATTGCATTAGCTGTAGAGACATATATACAATACTGACATTTTCGCTGACACAAGAATTTCTAAACAAAATAATTGTCACTTCCCAGCATATATTTGTGGCTCAAAATCAGACCTCACTGTGATCAGACAGGAGAGGGGTCTGGAAGGCAGTAGCAGCTGGAGTAGCTCAAATCAGGCACATTTTTGAGTAACTCCCTTGAACTAAGGAGTGTTTACATATTTTGAAAAGCAGGATTGCAAAGAGACACTTGAGGACAAGAAGAATGTACAAACTTAAAAATCTGTGGCAGAATAAGCAGCAAAATATCCAGATATTATGAACTTTGGAAAAACAGAGAAGTAGAAAAACTCCAACCTATATCAGTGATCCTTGAAGCATCCTTCAATCTTTTGAGTGGTAAAACACCATTTATATAAAAACAGTTTAATTTTGTTCTCAGTGTGGGTGGTAAGTGGGAAGGCTCCTCCTTGTTTCAATTGGCCTTTTGATCTCTTAATAAATTAGATACACCTAAAACAACAAAGTTTTTCATCAGAAACAAAAAAAGTAATGCCATGGAAGGGGCATTATTCTTTCCTCTTGAACAAAGGCCACAACCAAGAATTCTTTCCAGAGCTTGCCAGAAAGCCTTTAAAAAGGCCATAAACCAAATTCTGCACAGAAGTAGGGGAGTCTTTTCTGTGTTGTCCCTTCCTTCTCACAATTTTTCACTTCTTTGTTCTCTATATATTGTATTTATTTATTTCCCATAGAATCATAGAATGGTTTCGGTTATAAATGATCTTTAAGATCGTTGACTGTAACCATTAACCTATCACTGTCAGGCCCAGCAGCAGTCCATGCTCCTAAGTGCCACATCTACACATAATTTAAATATCTTCCGGGATAGTGACACCCTTCAGACATCATCGATAATGATATTAAACTAAACTGGCTCCAAAACTGGGCCCTGGGGAACACCACTTGTGACGGGCTGCCAACTGACTTTAACTCCATTTCCGCCTTGTCCTCCAGGGAATTACAAAGGAACTGCATCTGTGGTGTAAAACATCTGGCTGACACCTTGAAGTTTGCCACAAAGATGGTTTAGGCTTTCCGAAGGAGGCACACAGAAAGGCAACACAAATGAGGAACTGGAAGGACTCTGAGGGGTGACAAGAATGTACAGCAAGAAGTTGGGCATGCAAAGACTAGAGGAGGGAGCAGCAGATCCATAACCATGTGAAGCCAAAGCAGTTAAAGGGAGAAAGGCTTTAGATAAACATGAAAGAGGCTGGCTTGCATTTGCTCCTGCTGGGTCCAGCTCATGAGAGGCAGTATTGCCCACCCAGACCCACCTGTTCTGACGGGGCACAATAAGGCACAAAGCAGGAAGGGAGTGTTGGCCCAGGCAATGCAGGGAAGTGCACTGCAGGCTCTGGGCATTGGGCTCTCAAACGTGCTGGCTCTCTGCTCTCAGAGCTCCTGCTCTGCGTGTCTCCTACTGCGCGCTGAGGCTGCGAGCTGCAGCGCTGCACGTGTTGTGTATTTAATGTTAACAGATCGCCATATAAACCGTCTGGCTTTCCCAGCAAATGGTGATCCAGGGCTTAAGCAGAAAATCCCAGAGGTATTGCAGTGCATTTTCATTAGACGTGATTTATTTTGCAATTGTGTATTTTGGCTTTCTGCTCATTGTGTCCAGCAATCAAGCTCTATGGGGCTGCTTTACATTACACATGCCATGCCATGGAAAGCCCAGCACCACGCATTAGTCATGAATCACCAGGATCTGGAGAGATGAAAAAACTTGAACTCTTCTCGTTTTTTATTTTTGTACTTAATAATGCTTAGAGTGATTAGGAACACCAATTTCTTTTTCTGTTGTTTTGCTGAAGCAGACACCTGGCTTTCATCAGAGTGTAAGTGATTGGCTTCTCTAACAAAAGGCAGGGGGCTAATGAACCCTTAACACAAGTCCTCTTTACTTCAAAATGTGAAATAGGATTTAGCAAAAAATTAAAGAGCTGTACTCAAACAGCACTGAAAGAATAATTTTATTTCACTTCTGTCCCCTTCCTATGTCCATGTGGATCTGTGTGTGGACACATACATTTCTATACATAAGCCAACCAGATTTGTTTTATCTGACCCTCTATGGTTAAATCAAAACTGGGGACACATCGTGGGAGACACGTGTCCATGCACAGAGAAAAGGAAAGGAAGGTGAAGAGCAAAAGAAAAGGAAGAAAGCAGAGGGAGAAAGGAAGGAATAGGAAGAGGGAAAAGAAGCAGTAAGTTTGTTTTCTCGGTGCACGAAAAGTTTTCTCTATAGCAATAAGATGAGGCCTGAGGTTAAATGGTGCAAATGTGGACTTCAAAGAAAGGAAGGTGGGTACATAAGAATCACAAACAGAATAGATTAAGTGATTTACTGGAAATAACCTGTCCCTTGCTGTCCCTGTGTTTTAGCCCTATGCTATCTCCTGGAAGAGACAAGCCTCAATACAGTCAACGGTTTTTGAATAATTCCCCTCCACATCCAAAAATACCAGCTCTCCCGAAAAAGGGTATTTCTTTCACACTCCATATTACACATGCCAAATACTTTATTGTACTAGATACAACCTCTAAACATTTACAGTAAGTGCACTTAGTAACAAAATTGTTTGCCAAAGCTCATTGGCTCTCTCAATACTTTTGAATTACAAACACGGCTTTATTTAAACAGGAAAAATTAACAGATTCCTGAGTCTTTCACATACACTTCTAGTTATCAGAATTTTATCACAGGCAAATGGGAACATTTCATGGAGGCTCTTGTTAAAATGCTGGCAGCTATCAGTGTGTTGGATTTCCATGTACCACAGAAGACAGCAGCATAATTTAATATTCTTGTGCTCTGTGTTTTTCTTGTGGGTTTTTTTAGTTTGTTTGTTTTGTGAGGTTTTTGTTGTAATTTTTTGTTTTGGTTTGGGTGTGTTGTTTGTTTTCTTTAAATATCAACCTCTTTTTTTTTCTCTTTGACAGATTTAGAAAAGAGAAGCTGGGTGGGTAGCTTCTTAGAAAATCCTCTAAGAGAGGGAAATGGAAGGAAAGATAAGGGCATATTTTCTTAAGGAGCTGTGGCTGGGCAGGTATGGGTGTTAGTACTTTTAAAGTAACTCTCTATTGGAAGTGGCCTTTCCAATCAAATGGTAAAGCCCAAGCAATTTGTCTGAACAAATGAGATTGCAGTTGCAAATCCCCTCCCTACAGACATCAGTGTATAGCACAGGCTGATGGCTCACAGCAAGACCTGGTTTGAAAGGATATGACAGGTACACTTGCAATAACAGGAAAGCCCTTAACAGGACCAGAAAAAGGAAAAGCCTGGATTTGCCTCTGCAGCAAGTGGGAAAAACCAGCCAGTTGCTAAGACTGACCTCTGCAGCTACATCCAGTCTCGCAGTCAGAAGGGACCCAGAACAACGACAAGGACACTGGGGATGGGGTCATGCCTCCGCACGGGGTGGGGACAATGCCCTAGAGAAACGCCTCTGCCCGCTCTGCTTTGCATCACCTTGATTCACACAGACTGAAAGATAGACCAGGGGTGCTTGCATCAAAGCCTCCCTGTCTGGTGGTGTTCTTTTTAATCCCACCTGGGAAGAGCAACCTGCAGGGTGGACTTTTACTTCTCTCACAGAAAAAGCTGCGTGTGTTTTTGTCTGTGGATACCCACTGCAGACAGATCAGGCTGCAGCAGTGTCACAGACAGAAACCCCAGATGGCTTTACAGCAGTGAAGGATGGCATCTGCTAGCATACTTCTGGGGCAACACAAAGGTCAGAAAAAGCTACAAAACCTGCTTCAGAAGCAGAGCCCACTTCACACACTGCTCCTGGGACTCAGATTGGCCATGGTTAAACTCCTGCCCACCACACCAGTACAGACCAAATGATAGTCCATGGACTGACCCAAAAAGTTTCATTTTAGTGCAATCCCATACTGGGGCAAATTCATGTTGATATCAAGAAGTTACTTAGGAGAGGAAGGAGAACTAAAACACTGGACATAAGACATGTCCTTTCCTCTTTGACATTCAAGTTACCCAGGCTTAGTTTGCCCCATGAAGATAGCAGGCCTTCCCTTTTCTTTTCACCAAATGGCCTACTGTGACCCTTTGTCACCTAGCTGTTTAAATGCTGCTACAGCTGTGACTGCTTGGCAAAGGCAAAGTTAATAAAACTAATGGTGACTCTTGTAGCAATAATTAAAAAAAACTCCGTTGCTGGTGCACTATGAACGGAGAGGTATGCTTAATTTTAGGAATCACTTAAAAAGCCTTTTTTCGTCTGCCCTCTGTTCTATCTGTCCAGCTTTTAGTATATCAGTCAGAAGCCAGCCTGAAGCTGCCAGAGGATCTCAGAAAAGTCAGAACAAAAAAGGTGCTGACAAGAAAACCAACACGTCAAACATACATAGCATATATTTTCAACCTTTCATAAAAAAGCTGTGCTTTTTCTGACCAGTCGGTTACCCAGCCTCTCGATGTAACACAGCAACAAGGAATTAAAATTCAAAGGCCATCTTTTAAATTAGTTTTCAGATTTTTTATGCCACTGAAAATACATGAAGTAGAAAAACACATTTTTCTTGATCTGCAAATGATATTCCTTTTAACACACAATTCCCCACCACTACAATTGCTGACACAAACACCACTGTATTTGAACTTCAAGAGGATTTACTTGGACCAGAGGCAGTTAGCAACAGAAGAATTTTAATGACTGTGGGAGGATCGCTGGTATTTTAAGAAGTCTTCTAAAACCTTCTGAAGAATTTGAGATAAGTAAAAATAAGTGGGGCAATCTTTTTCCCTAAGTACTTTGTACCATGTTTTCACATAGCAGAAGTGAGTTCTACAACTGCACAATGAGGCTGGAAAATCTGAATAGAAAGCAAAACTTAAAAAAATTCTGAGATGAAAACAAATAGCTAGGAACCATTCTAAGGAACACAGCAAATGAATCCTTCTATTCCAGGCTCTGGCTTTTATTCTTTTTGCTCACTGGAGCTTTAATTTCATTAGCTTGCAAAAAACCACTCAACTCACAGATCAGATTTCTTAAGAATATAGGGACAACATGTCAACAACACAAAGAACTAATCCCATTTTTATACAGCAGACACATGCTCAGTGAGTTCCTCTACCAGAATTGCACAAGCAATGCTCCTCCTGTTGCATTTGATCTGAAATATTGCACTTCACCTTTTAGAAGAAAAGCCACCTGTTGTCAGACATGCTCCTGGATTAATATACCTGACAACTGAAATTTAATTGCTGTGAAGAGTTCAAAAGGTTCAGCTTCTTGAATTGTGGAGTGCCTCCGCAGGTTGGTCAATGTACCTGGACAGCAACTGCCGTCTGTCACACTCACAATGACGACAGAAAACCTCCTTGGGCATCTGTCTTCACAAGAGGTCTCTGAACCCACCCATGTCTCAAACAACCACACCACCCCCGTTTTCAAATTATTCACCCATGGCTTCTCAAAACCCACCACACTTCCAGCAGGTTAAACTAGGGTGAATGATTTGCTATTTTCTAACATCATCCTCCCATCCTATCGAGATGAGATTCAATACAAGCATGCAAACAGCAGTGAAAAGGACACTTAGAAAGGGCAACTCCCCAGCCCAAAAAATCCCAAACCCTAGAATAAAGTGTCTATGATCTTCTACTTTTGTGGGGATGTTAGGGACAGGAGTAAGTGCTCCTGCTGGATCCAAGGAACAAGGGAACTCCAAGCACTCTTGAGAAAAGGAAATTGTTTTTCAGTCAGATGGCCCCCATCTTTGAAGGCAGTCTTACCCTCTCCTTCTTCTGCTTACCTGCACTAGTTCAAGTATCAAGCAGGCGCTAAGGAAAAATTATGAGTGGATTAGCAAGCAGATGCTTTTAAATGAAAAAGTTCATACAGCCTATTCTTCTGTTTCTCAGTACAGTTCTGTGAATAAAACCAAATCAACCTGCACATACACTTTCTCTCAAATACAGTCAGAAAAAAAGACCAGTTTTGTTCAAAGCAAGTGGATTTATTCAAAACCTTGGTCAACTGGCAGATAATGTTATGTTTATTCTCTCTGCCTACTCCACCTTCCACAGCGTCCACACAAAACTAGCTTGACTGTTCAGGTGGATTTCAGTTTTACTGAAAGCAGTGTCAAAAATCTCACTTTATTCTGTGGAAGCAGGTTTTGTTCACTTGTTTCTCTTCCCTCCCTCAGCAAGGAACTGCCTATTCCAAGCAATATTATGCTTGGAAGCATAAAATCCAAGCATCTCCTGAAAGCAAGAGATCCTGAAAACACTGGATTTTGCTGCGCTGACCCTCTACCCTCCATTTTTTCCCTGCCTAAATGGGAGAATATAATCCTTTAATTTACATTCCAGTATGGTACAATGAAAGATATATATCTCTGAGTTTTTTTGTTTTGTGCAGTTATTTTTTTGTGAGTGTGGGTTTTGCGGTTTGTTTTTGGTTTTTTTTTAACCTGTTTGGTTTTTTTCCCTTTTTTTTGTTTTGTTTTGTTTTCTTTGTTTTTCTCTTTTTGTTATAGAGACAAATTACAATGACAAAAACAGCACCAGGATTTTACTGTTGATATATTTTACATTGTTAGGAGAACACACAATTTCCTGGAAAGAGGTCCCAAGTTTTTTATCAGCAAGATCCCACCTTTGCTCACATTTACCCCTGTTAAGGAGTTTTGTTTAATATCACTGAGTCTTGGCCACCAATATTCACATGAGTGACATTTCTCTTCAAAACAGTCTCATACGAAAAAAACCACCTGTTAGCTTAGGTATTTATAACAGTATATATGTATATATGTGTGGCTACTATCTGTAGCACGGTCCAGTCATTTGCAATAGATGACTACCTTGTAAAGTGTTGACTTTACAAAATAAAATTGTGCCTTGGTTCTTAGTAGCCCACTGCTTTTGAAATGAAGGGTGCATCATTTGAACAGTACCCTCCAAATAATTCTCAGTGCAAAAATGCAGAAGGTGTTTTGTTTCCAATTACAAGAGAGGTCCCATAAAAACACACCTTTTTTTTTTTCCCCATTAAAAATGCGTATGCCTTTTGCCATGAACAGGAAAAGCATTCCAAGAATATGCCATAAATACAATTTTTGCAATCTACCAACCTAACTGTAGCCCTTTAAGAGCCTTAGGGATGTATCCTACTTTAAGAACTTATCCATAAAAAACTTGGTACCCCTCACATGTTACACATTTCATACCGCACTTCAAAGAACAACCTTATATACATTGTGACTAAAGTACTGTTTATTTCATAATCTAAACAAACACTGGAATACAGTCTATGTTTTTCTACTTTCCGGCAGACTTTACAAAGAGCTTTTTTTTTTTTTCATAATTAAAACAATCTGCATACACACAGAACATGCATTCTCTAACGTCAGTAATGAAGGCAAGAAGAGTCAGTTTCCCTCATCTTCCTGTTGCCTGTGTTAGAAAAAAGTACTTTTCTTTTTACTGTAGTTATGACAGTGTGGCTAAGGATACAAAGACTAGAGCACAGTTTTACTCCCTGCACAGAAAATGTTCATCACAAGCATGCTGATGGTGATACATATTACATGTCTATTAAATGATAGGCATATTTTTATCCCCTTTACTCCCTTTTTAAAAATACTAAGTGGCTACATGTAAATGCGGTGAAGCAGATATAAGCTTAATTAATCAGAGTTGATTCAGACTGGCACCAAGATGCAGCAAAGTCCAACAAAGTCTCAGCAAGGCTTTCCATGGGCTATGGATGACCTCCGCTGCAAAGCAACTACGTTCTACTTTTTCAAAGTAGAAATCAAAGGACTTGCAGCATGGCCAGCCCCGTGGACAGGGCAGTCTGGGCTGGTATGCCAGGAGCCCTGGAAAAGATGCACTTGTAGTCCATTAGTGTTTGAGAAAATGTGAGTGGGTTACCTTCCCCGGGGCCGCGCCCCGCCCCGCAGCGTGGGCTGCTGCTCTCTGCCGGTCACACGGCCGGCTGTGCTTTCACACCACGGAGTGGTCATTGCTGTGGACACCAGCCAAGATGGTGTGGTTGAGGGAGGATGCCGACCGATCCGAGCCCTCGGTGGGGCCGTTGGTGCTCTCGCTGCGCTGGCAGCAGAGGATCTGCTTGAACGTTGCACTCATTTCCTTGTCTCGGTAGGAATAGATGATGGGGTTCATGGCAGAATTGAACTCTGCCAAGAGCAGGAAGAATTTTTCATAGGCCAGGACATTGCACTGGGGACAGCAAACATCGAGGAGCAGCAAGACTAATCCCGGAGTCCAGCAGATTATGAAAGCACCTAGAAAGAGAAAGAATGGACAAAACACAAACTCTGCAAATATACTAATGCACCATTACTTGTCAAATCACCACAAGAACCATCCAGCCAGAAGCAGCAATGGTTAATGTTCTCTTTCAAGAGCATTGTTCCCACACTCTCTTTTCACTGACCCGATGAGAGGGGTGCCTTTCAAAGATCTGTAAATGGTTATGGGCAGCACATCAAAAGAGCAAGACACACCCCCAAGCCCCAGCCCCAGCCCCCCACCATCTGAAACTCTGCTTGGCAAATACATTTACATTTAAAGTTGATAATGAGGAACATTTTTTCCCTTCAGCTAGAGACCTCTGACTAACCAATCTCTTGATCAGGAGAAACAATACTGCAATTTACTTCTCAAACTAATAACAACAACAAAGAAAACCTTTCTGTGAGTGCTGTGACTGAAGCACCAGTAATAGAAAGAGAGTGGTGCAGGCAGCAATTCTCAAGAAAAAGAAAGCCTGGGTCTTGTTAACCCATTTCAGCCCCATTATGTAATGGAAAGGCCCAAACACACACCCTTCTTGCACTGAAATGCTGTCCTTCAACAGATCTACTTCTTTTCTTAGGGCTCTATTCAATCGAAATTCAGAGGCTCATCAGGCTTCAACAGTGTCAAAGCCTAAGAGTCTTACCCCGATTAAAACACTTCCCCCCTCCTTTCTCTGTTTTCCAAAGCCCTGAGGAGAACAAAGCCCAGAACAAAATTCAGAGTTCAATGAAGAAAGTAAATCTAATGCCTTGTACTTTATTGGGAGTACTGAATTAAAGGAAGATGGTAACTCCTTGCAGGGTTAGAGAGGCTTTAAATATAAGCACTGCTGGGAAAACCCTTACACACCAATCATGTCAGAACAAAGACAGGGCTCCTGAGATTTTCCAGGCTGCTTTATTGAGGTGGAAACCAACATCTTATCATCACTGAGCAGGATTAGCATAGGCAGCAGCAATAAGGGCTTCCCAGCACTACGCAGTGAGCACAGTTTTCAGACTGGTTCTCCTGTCACTGTGGTATTTATTTGTTAACATACTGCTGCCATTTTCTCTTCAGTGATGGTCTCTGCAGGACTAGCAGCTGACTAAAGTCAGTTCCCACAGCATGCAGACTTTTTGCCATGCCTGCCAAGAAGGTGCCAGCAATTTCCAGCTTGGGCAGTGGTAACTGTAAGCTGTGCAAACACCTTTCTGTTTGGACAGCAAACCCACCTAGATCAAATAGAAGAAGATTTTCTGACAGGGTCTGCAAACATGCAATATATGTGACAGACAGTGGTTACCAACCAGGAAACCACACACAGAGCCTTTTTACACACCAAAAAGCATCCCTGAACTGAGCTTGCTTGCAACTAATGGTGCCACTCAATGCCTATCGCTTTGCTGACCAACAAAGCTCGCCAATGGAAAGAAGCTGGGGGGTGAACTGCCAGCCACCAGTACAAAGCATCGAGCCCTTTCACCAAATCCCTTTGTTAGGGTCTCTGGCAGCAATTTGACAGCATGGGGATGAAACTCTCCCACGCTGAGGTGGCATCAAACACATGAACCCACTTCATAGCTTTTGTCTGCAGCTCTTTTGGATTCCAACAGTCTTAGAAAAGAGTACTTGAAACCCACGTAAAGGACTACAGGTTTTTGTCCCTTCCTTATACATGTTGCCATAAGAGTAGAAAACTGCATCTCTTTATTTGCAGTATTGCCCATGCTGGTAGAGTCTGCCCTCTGCACAGAAAAGCTCTGCTGAGCTGGTTTATGCAGAAACTGAGTCAATAATTCAAATTCAACCACTCACTGTTGAAATTGTGCATGTTGTGTTCAGTCTCCTAGCTAGTGAGACAGCAGTGGCCTTTGTTCTAGCTTGAGCATGTATTTTCTTCACTATAAGCTGCCTTGGGAGAACAACATCAGAGATGGGAACACTGCAAGTCATGGGATCTAAAGTGAAGGACAAAAGACAATGACAGCATCCTCACCAGGCCTGTAGCAGAAAAGTCCAATGTGGAAACAATGGAGCTAGCAGGAAAGCTCTCATAGCATTGTTCAAAGTTGCAATTGAAAGTTTCCAATTTTTCCAATTTTTTTTTTTTTTAAATCTGTTGCTGAGGAACAACAGAACATTCTGTTGGCATAATTTTTGATATGTTAGAAACAGCAACAAGAAGCTCTAAGGTGAGGCAGATAGGAATTTGCTCCTGAGACAGCCCCAAAGTCATCCAGAAAAATCCACATGCAGCCCACTGGTCTCGGGTGGAGTTCCTGAGCCTCTCTGGGCTCCTCAGTATCTCAGACAGGTCTGATAACCTTTGTGCTGAGGCTTGATGGGCTGCACTCAAGAAAAAACGGACCATGGTTGAGCAAGCAACTAATTGCTCTGTGCAGCTCAAGCTACACTGAAAAACGATAAAAACAAAGGTTGCCTTCCCACCCAGCTCTGGAAGAAAGTAACTATTGTGCAAGTTGTCACCCTTCTGCTCCTAGCAAAACATCCCCCCAAGCTGATGGCTCTGGCAGCTTATTAAGTGCTTGTAAATGGTGACGCAAAAATGCCTCAGGTTTGCTCACTTTTTATTTAACTGTTGGTACACTGGGAAATACTGAGAAGCATCACTCATGGTAAGGACACGTTTGAGTTAGGTACAAAGGAAAACATAAATGTCAGGCTCTTAATACTTCAGATTTAGGAAACTTTGTCTGTTAAACATGGAATTCTTTCTCTAGAAGGAAATCAAAGATTGTAATTTTTTTTTTCCTTTTACTTGGAATATTTGTTGAAGTGAGCTGGAAGTGAGATTAAATTCTTCCCCTCCCAGAAATCTGTTGTGAATTGATTTCACCAAGAATAAAGATCTAAAAATATCACATTTAATAAAAGAGTGACACCCAAGAGCTTCCGGCTGCCATGTACTGGAAAGCCTTAAGCATACACCAAAATACTGATGTTTTTCTGCTCAGAATCAGGACTGTAAGCAGCCTAAAGTACAGAGTTAGTAATTTCCAGGTGTACCTTAACATTTTACAAACTCGGTCAAACCCAAATTACAATGACATACAAAGCAGATCTGTTGCATTCAGTGACTTGAACCTTTGTGGATATGCCATAGTCATACCATGGCACTAGGAGAGCCTAACAAACTTGAAAAAAAGTGCAGACTTTATGTCCTTGGCCAGCTGAAGAGCACTGATGCCTGGACAGAGAGCACCTTGGGATGTTACCTCCAGCCCTGGCAGTCCTTTGAAGGCACTGGCACTGCAAGAAGCTGAACGAGCTCTTCAGTTGCAGCAGGAGGAACATTCCCATGGAGCATGGCACCGGTCTGTCCTGAGGGTCAGGCCACAAAGGGCTGGGTGAAGAAGAAATGCCCATCAGGCTGCGGGTGAATGGCTAGCCATTAGACAGGAAAGCTTGAGGGAACCAGAGAAACAGCATATCTTCTTAAAAGATTGAAGGGTCCCTATGGACTGAGAAGCACATTTTACAGCAGCAAATATGAGTTACAGAAAAGCATTTATGACCTATTCTGATTTTCTGCTGCTGTGTGATACCTCTCATCCCAATGAGAAATGAAACTCCAACTCCTTGTGTATTGACTGTCTTGCAGAGCTGTGGCAGACATCCACTGGGGGCTTTCCAATGACCATGACATGACCTACATCACATCTGTCTTGAATCCTTGTCTGGGGCACCAATGCAGATTATGTTTCCATGGTAGCTGGATGTTGGAAACTGTTGGGTAAACGTGACAAGGCCTCACAGCAAGATTTGATTGCAAGAGAGTAAAAACTGTTGTAGTCAGTAGGCATATGAAACTAGCCATGATAAATCACACAAAAATCAGTGAGTAGAAGAACAAAAGAGAAAACAACTCCAAAAACCAGCAGCAGAAAAGAAATAAGCTACACAAGAATAAACACTGATGAACTAGTCACTCATTACTAGGATACCAGACTGGATGGCTACTCATGAAACTTCTTGTGTTAGCAGGCAAAGCGTTTCCTAAGCAGCACTCTTTTTTTTTTTGTTTTGTCTTTTGCCTTGGAGAGCCTATGTCTGTGTTTATTCTGCAAACATTTTGTTTTCCTCTAACTCAAAAGAGCAAAATAAAAGAAGCACTTCTGCTGCTGCCAAGTCACACACTGCTGTCCCTCAGAGGCTCCAGAGGGATGCAGTCTTGTCAATGCACACCTATTCTGAAACACCCTTCCTCTCTGCCTTAACCATACTGTGTCACTTTCATGTGCTCTCTTCTATTCATCTTGTGTGTTAACCCTGATTTCTGGCATGGGCTCACATTCACTCTGAAAATTCCTCAGTCTACATGGAGAGGAAAAATATTGAAAGGGCCTCTTTTAGGGAGTGAGAGAAGAAAAAAAATCTCTCCTGTGTTTACAGGTTTTTTTAAGATTACAGAAATAGGATAAGGCACTAGCATATCAAAAACAGAAAAGATCCGTTCCAGCTGAACTGCAGGAACATTTATAATCTGCTGCTGTTGCCCTCCTACTCTTGTCCACTCCTTGTCCTCTCCAAATCCCCTCCTGCCCACAGAGTGGCACTTTTGACAGGCAGCTGTACACCCCGCCCCTTTCCTCTGGGACAACGATGACTGAGAGAGGACAGGACACTGAGCATCACTGCTATCACTGTTATAACAGCTATCAACAGTGAGAAAGCAACTCTCTGGGGGAATGATTTGTTTTAATTAACAAAACCATAGCCAAAAAGGACTGCAGAAGTGCCTGGCATTTTCCACATTCTGATATAATCCCACCCTCATCAGGGAAAGCCACTTGCTATGCTAGCTGAGGAGCAAGCTCATCAGCTGCAACACAACTGCACTTCTTCATGTCCTCGCCATCTGTAAACTGTATCAATAATCCTCCTTATCACACTGAGCATTATCTTGTGCATAGCATGAATAGAGATAAGTATTGCAAGCAATACTGCTTATTTACAGCTATTTGTTGTTTTCCCCTGACACAAATATGAGAGCATGAAAACTAAAATGAATTAATTATTATAGATGGCAAAGATCATGAAAAGCATTTATCATGCAGTAAACACACAAAGTGTAGGAGGAATTCTTCTAATTCTAGTCTGACATAATTTTCCCCAATTTTGACACAATATTACTACAATACAGCTAATAGCTCTTGGTGGATGAAAACACAGTTGTTGGTGGTTTTTGCATTTTCTGCTGGAAATAATTAACATAGGGGTAATGTTTGCTTCCACCCATGGAATTCTCGTGTGAAGAAATACAATGTGACTACCACATTTGGATCAGATTAATAAATTTAAAATAACTGTATGCTAAACTTGGAAAATTCTGAAGAACTTCATATATGAAAGGCTTGCCTCTCCATTCACAGACTCCAAAAGACTTGAGGAGGATGACAGTGAAGGAAAGTCCTTGAAAAATACCCCACGTGGGGGAGAGCTGCCTACAGGGTACCAGTAAAAACGGCCATGTTGAAAAAGGTGGTATAAGATAAGACACCTTCATTTATTCAAAGTGTCTTTATTTAAGGAAACTGTATGAATTCTGAAAGAATGAGAGATTCATAGTACACTCCTTCTGCAGTTTTTGATTGATTGTAAAATGCTGCCTTCTCTGATGTGCCCCTGGGAGACTCGAACACTATGGGTGCCTTTGTATATGAAGCCAAACAGTTACCTAGTGAGACTCCATTTGAAAGAAAGCAGAGGTATCTCCAGAAAGAAAGAAGGAATCACAGTCTAAAACAGGAAATGAGAAACAACACAAAGGTAAATAAAATCTACATTCACATTCATGCAACACTATCTTACATATGCTTCTCTAAGATGATGTTGATGTAAGCACATAAGAGAAAATACACAACTAGAGAGCATATGAGAGGAGCTGGGTGATACAAGCCACTAGCTTGTCTTTCCTAAACTATATATGCCCCATCCCTAGGGAGCCGCATTCTAGTCTCCCGTAAACTGAGCAGCTCTAAATGTGCAAGTTATAGAAAAAACTCTATCCTCGGCTTTATGAAGTATCTTAACTCCACATTAATTCCATAACTGACAGGTTTGGGAGATTTTTCAGTCTACTGTACCCATGGTTTGAAAAGGGATTTTAGAAGAAACTGGTTCTGCTAGTATTGCATCAGATCCCCGATTTCCTACCTTCTCCACAGATACTTGCACATGCACAATCCCACTTCTTCCTGAATTTTGTTCTGGGAATTTCAGCTGGCACCTTTGGCCAGACTTTGTACAAAATAATGGCTGGATTATGTAGGAACAGAGAAATCATGTCTTGCTCAAAAATGTGTTTCCTCTTCTCAGCAGGAATACAGAATATGTCTGCTTCAAACATCTGTCTTCACCTTTGAAGGTGCACAGAACTTTTTTGGTGTTTAATGCATGGCTATCTTTGTCAACAAACCATCTCTGAGGAACCCATCTGCTTCCATCTTCGCATATTTGTCTGGTTTAAAACATGTTAATGACTTAACATGAAAGCAGCCTTGGGGCCCTGCCTGTGCTCTGGCTCGGCTGGGAGGAGCAGCAAGCCTCGATCCCAAAGAGTGAAGTTCTGTGTATGTTAAGCATCACCTCTTTCTGGCCCTTAATATTTAGTGTTCCACACATGTCTGTTCATCCATCACCTTCTTTCATTTTAGAAAAAATGAAGTAAAAAACTCTTTCTAAGGGGACACACCATCCTGACCACCAATGACACTTCTGCTGGCACCTAGACTCCTTTGCTATAGGATGGCCTCTGCTCTACCTTTTCCAGTACTCACATCACCACATTCCTCCTGACAATTTATTATTGAAAACCACACAAATATATTGGTGAAATCTTTAGGTAAAAGCCTTTCTTTTAAATCAGACAAACTTTGGCACCTACACCTACTACACAAAAGGTCAACTGAAGAAACACGTGATCTATCATGGTGTTTCACAGGGAGCTGACAACAACCATTAGCCAACAATGCCAATGGCACCACTAGCTGCATGACCACCGTCTCTGAGCATGGAGATACTCAGGCACAAAACGCCTTTGGTCAGTGGGGCTCTATCTACAGCGATCGTACCTTCCCTTATCTCAGGGTGGGCCAATACCTTTAGTCTTCTTTTCCTGCTTCACTTTGCAAGTCCAGACCAGAGGTCATGAAGAGCAGGTTTCCCTCAGCCAGACTCACAAGCGGTAGCTATGGGAATCTTTGTGAGCTCGCTCTCTGCAGCACCTTGTGCTTACTGCCCCCAGTGCTTGCTGCCATGTGTTGGAGGCAGGGTATGTTGACACTCCTGGCTTTCCTTCTGGAGAGCCTATCCAGATTCTTCCCACCTGGACACCACTAGGTGGCCTTTCCACAGAGCCTGGCACCAGATGTGGATGCTTCCAGTACCACATGGTCTCCAGGCACTTGTGTATCTCTGCAGCATCTAAAGATTTGGAAGTTTTAAACAGCAAAGAGACAGAAAAGCCTGGGGAGGACCAATAACAAAATAAAACTAACTGAAGAGAAAATGAAACTGGGCAGTAGCAAGTTGCCAGAACTGACCTGCTAATTTCATGGGTGCTCACCAAACTCTAGCCCAGGTTAACACTTGATGTAATTCCCTGCCTGATGCTTGCAGTCTTGCAAAATGAGTTTACTGGTTTTTGGCCAGCTGATCCAGGTGCCCTCAAGTATTCCACAGCTGACATCTCTCAGGGAGAACTCTTGCGCTAATGCAAATGGAGGAGACCAGAAGTGTTTCTCAATTGACATCTGCAAACCAAAGGTGTTTGAACAGTCCTCTTTCAGAGCATACTTGTAATGGTTTAAAAGAACACCTTGCAACAAGGAATGTGCAAAATGCATTCCAAAATTAAAAGCAAAAGCTTAATCCTGTTGCAATTTATCTGTATCCATTTGAATCCCTCAAAACAAGAAAAATGGAGTTTGGTCCTGATTTAGTAACTGCAGGAGAGAGATGGTGCTCTGTCCATCTGCAAAGAGAGAAACTGAGCCTTTTATCTATAGAAAGCATTTTAGACAAAAACAGGAAGTCATTAAATGCCAGTGGTCAGCATTCCAACTGATTTCTAAATTCATAAAGATATGTGAGGCTCATGTCTGAATAAAAGCTTGGCTGTTGCCAAAGCAATCTGATTATTTATCTCTGTGTAAAGATGAACAGTAGTCCTTGTGGAGTTTCTCTGTTGCCAAAAAACCTGACACGCAGCGGAAATTTTGGTGTCTTTTTCAATTTTTGAGTGTTCTAGACAAGCCTTTATGCTCTATCTTGAAAACAAATAGTCCTACAGTCCCAAAGCAGTGCTGGTAACTTGGCCGGAAAATGAACACGTAAGCCTAGCTGATAAGAGGCTCTGGGTACTGGTCTCCCTGGGTCACAGGACAAAGAGAAGCAGGCAAGAGATGTCTGGGGAAGACTAGAAGCAAGAACCATAGAATCCTAGAAAGACTTGGGTTGGAAGGGCCCTTAAACATCATGTAGTTCTAACTCCTTGCCATGAGAAGGGATGCCACCCACTTGATCAGGTTGCTCGGGGCCCTGTCCTCCAACACTTCCAGTGATGGGACAGCCACAACTTCTCTGGGCAACCTTTCCTGTGTCTCGTCACTCTCACAGAAAATATTTTTTTCCCCAATTTCTAATCTAAATCTACTCCTGTTCCATTTAAAGCCATTCCTACTTGTTCTATCACTCCATGCCCTTGTAAAAAGTCCCTCTTCAGCGTTCTTGGCCCCTTTCTGGTACTGAGAGCTGCTATAAGTTCTTTCCAGAGCCTTTTGTTCTTCAGGCTGAACAAGCCCCACGCTTTCAGCCTCTGCTCCAGCCCTCTGATCACATTGGCCCTCCTCTGAATCCGCTCTAATGGGTCCAAAAAATAACCTTTAGCTCATACCTGGCAACCTGTTTTCAACCCCTAGTCCAAACTCAGCTAAGATTCTCTTTAGGGGCCCTGACTGCTCATAGGAATGACTTGGGACTTTGGGTGAGGGACAGACCTCTCCCTGAACAGCAAGAGAACCCTGTCTGAAGGGTTTGGGTGAGGCTTTCAGGTCCCAGATGTGGGGCAGCTGGAGGTCATCAGGTCTCCTGAAACATGAACATGCCTCTGTGGAAGTGAAGGCTCACTGCTAGAGGTCATCTGAGGCAGGAGCAGGACAGCTGGCACCCTACAAGCAGGACTAGCAGACCGGACTGTCCTCTGCCTGCTTCTGCAAGGTACGTTTAGTGTGCTTGGGACTTGGGTGTTTTGCTGCTTTTCTAGTAGCTGCAGTTTCCAATTACAGAAAAATAATTCACAGTCATGTTGAAAACGCTGTTCTGCCCACTTTTCCTACAGAAATCCTTATACCCTCTGCAGTACTCTGCTAGTTTCCCAGGCACGGTCCCAATGCTACGCTCAAACAATACAGTACGTTTAGCAGATATCAAACAACTTTGCTATGTGAGATTGTTTAATTGTATTTTCCTTTGTTGTTAAGGACATTAAGTGTTACTGGTATTATGTCTGGATAAGCTCCAGCTGCGAGACAAGGTTCCAAATGAAGCCTGGGTGGATGCAATTTAATACATAAAGACTGCCTTGATTCTTACATAAGATTAAACTAATAATACTAGAAGAAAAATATTAGCCTCTGTTGGTTCCCTTAACAGGAATAAAACTTGTTTCTCTCATGCTAATACCAGACTGTGAGTAGGAGAAAGTGTTACCAAGGGGTAGAAATAATGGAAATGACTATATTATATACCAGCTCTACCTCAACTGCAAGAAAACTGTGTGCTCTTTATTTATATAGCCATACTAACATTTATCTGATTATAGCTATCTGGTTAACCTATGGTAGACATCCTTTGAGGGAACTGCATTAAGATCAGTCACACAAAACAGTTTTAAGAAGCAGAATCCATGCTGACAACTGTGCCTCTCTGAGAAAACGAAGAGCACAAGCTCCAAAGTGAAGTGGACTACAGGGTAAGATCCTATGGATGAGGGAATGGCACTCTAGGATATATCTGCTTGGAAAAATCTGACTGGTTTTGGGCCAGTTAGTATAGACAAGTTAGAAAACCCTTTCTACTCCTCAGTTGAATATAACAAATCTAACTACTGCCTTAAAGCAGAAGCAGCCGTGGACAAACTGCATGTGAATGGCACTATACTGAGCTGCCTGCACACCTCACCACCTGAGCAGTGTTAAGGTCACTCAGACATCACTCAGCCTATCAGACCATCAGGGAGGCACCTACAAACGGCACTGCTAAAAGAGAGGGGAGCAGACAGATGTGGCATTGCACTTCACAGGAGAAGCACTGAGTGAAGAAGCACCCATGTTTTGATTGTGGTAAGTATACACTTAGAGTTTATCAAAAAGGTAAATTCCAGGTTTTGGCACTTAATTCTACATGTACCTGTTTAAAATTATCTAGATGAGGCTGGTATCTAGGGCAGCAAATATAGGTTTTGTTCTGCATTTCCACATTGTAAAGATGAGACATTGTTTAAAGGGATGCACTACCTCTTGGCTCTCACAGATTCCCCTGGATTCCCCATTAGGATGTTTGCTGTCTTGCTGCATATAATGTCAGTGTGGCAACAACAGTATTTCCCATACTTCAAATGAGAAACTCAGTGAACAGGAATGGAAATGTTTCACTGCTGCTGCTGGATTCTAGGGTCAGCTTCACTGTAATTTCCTTTTTTTTAAATTTACCATAGCAGAATCTATATTGATTTAAAGTTTTCAGGCAAACACAGAAGAGAGCTCTAATAAAATCTACCCTCTTTCAAGTCATATCATCAAGAATCACATTGCCAAATCATGCCTTATCTGTGGGAAAAAAGGTGCATCTTCGGCTAGCTCTTTCTCTCAGCAGTACACACTTGTGTAAAACCCTGGAATGCAGCTATATCCTCACGAGTACAAATGAGGGCATCCCAGTCTCATCCACTTAGAGGGTTAGTTATTAAAACTGCTCCTGGGTTAGACAAGTGATGTGTCTTCTCCCTACGACTAAGCTTCCCCAAAATCACTGCATTTATTGGAGATGTGTGCTTGATTCGGCATACAGAACAGGTCCTTGTGTTTCCATTGGCTTACAGAAACAGTCTTCTACCTTTGGCAGTCTACCCTCCTGTTCTAAATTTAACCTCTGCTAAGAAAAGTACGGCACCTGAAAGCACCAAAGAATAGTGCTTGCACTGTGTTAGCACCACATCCTTGGTCACTTGGCTTAAAGACTGCTATATAAATAGCCTCTGAAACCACGAAAAAGCACACTATCATGCTATTTTGAAGGTTAGTCAATCTGCATATTTCTGAGGATGTGACTCCTTTGACCTCTGGCAGACAGTTTGCTCCAGTGTCCTTATAAAAGACTGTAGGTTTTGGTTATATATAACAAGGGGCAACAATGATGAAGTTAAAAAAAAAATGCGCTAAGTCTCTTAACTTTAGTTCCCTTACTCCCACCCTCTCATGAAGGAGCAACTGAATAGCAGCAGAAAACTGAAATAACTGTGCCAAAAATGGGCTGACTCCCAGCCAGCTTCATCTCTTTCAGGGGTGTTCATGAGAAGTGCAAGACAAAGGTCATTTAGATCCAGCCCCTATCTACCACGCAAGGACAGCAGAGGTGCTAACATTGCTGCTTTCTCTGTAGCATGCCTTGCCTGCTGTTCAGCTTTGTCCTGGGTCTTCTGCTGCTGGGCATGAGCATGAGTCTCTGCTCCCACTGAACTCAAAGACAACAGTAATCATTCTCTTCTGTCACCTGTCTTCAGCCTAAGGTCAATGCCAACTTGTTTCTCACAGTGACACAGAGAAGAGAAGCTGCTGCCAGGGCAGAGCTCATGGCTGTGTGCACACAGGGGCTCCCCATGGACCCACCAGTGAGCGTGCTGCTTCTGCAGGGCAAGAACTTGAAAGCCCTTCCCCTTTAGCACTCTCTGCTTGCCATGAACTTCAGTCCTTAAGCGATAAGGGATTTATATGCCATCCAATGTAAAATCTTTGCCAGCTGAAAATTAAACAAGCTAGAATTTTTCAAAACAGAAAAGACAGTTTAAACAATTCTTTAAGATGTGGACCAAGGTGATCTGGTAAAAATGCATATCACCATTATGTACTGCAGGGTAGAACTCTACTTTTAAAAATAACCACTAATAACAGTTCCATCAGATGAGGCAGATAATGACATACAATGCAGATTACACCAATAGCTGACAGAGACAGAAAATAACTGTAAAAACATTTGCTTCACATTTGGAATGCCTGAGACTTCATGCAGACAGTGATGAAGCATCCAAAAAGCAAGCCTGATTTGTTCTGTCTCATCTGACGGCCCATATAGCTGTCTAATCCCCTCTGACTGATCCCACACCATCACCAGGCATGTCTGTGGAGCATGCTGCCCTGACCTTTGCGTGTGAACAGGTTCTAGGTGCAGGGCTGGGATGTCTGCTCCAAGGGAGGGGACAGCATACAAACAGGGAGTCAGCCATCAAAGAAACTGTAACTCTACTAACTCCCACAACCAATTGCAAAAACAAACATTTGCAATCGCTACAACTGCATTGAAAGCCAGCCTCTGAAAGTAAAACAAAAGACTCCTCCACACTCTGCGGAAACCCGCAAGAAGTTTTGGCAAGGTTATCAGGCCTCAAAAGAAAGTCTTAGTATGCTTAGGCCACGTACTGTATTGTTCTTCTGCTTTAAACAATACAGTGGATGCAGGATTGTGAAATAGAAAACCGCACTAGCACAACATCAGTTGCTGTTGCCGGATGGAAGAGGAACCAAAGGACCAAGACTGCTACCAAACCACAAAGGCAATTTCCATTTGCATTACACGCAGCAGCTGCACATCTGCAGCTCACCTATGGGGCTGAGGAGGCAGCAGATAGACAGAGTAGCAGAAAGGGTGAAATATGGCTGAGATGATAAAAAAAAAGACACCTCTTCAAATTCCTGCTCCGAGCTTTTGTATTGCTCCATGTTAAATAAAATGTACCACACCAAGCAGAAAGGCCGTGCCCACCAGCACTGCTCAATATTACCAGCACATGCCTAGGAGGTGCAACCTGGGCACACAGGAAATATGTTTTATTGCAATGCTAACTAATCAAAGCACCTCCACTGAGTACTCCTCCAACACACCACCAAAATAGTACCTGCGGGATCATTCTGATGTTTTAGTTCATCATTGCTTATAGCAGTTCAAGTCAGATTATTTTGGGATAGACATGATGATATGTGAATCTGCAAGACTTCTCCAAGACTGTGTTTTTTTGTTTTGTTTTAGTAGATAGTTGTAGGCTTGTGCCTAAAACAAACAGGAAACTGCATGAGATAAACTGAGACCTTCCAGGCAAAAAGGCCCTCCACTGAGGAATTTTTTGGGTTTAAAAAAAAGAGATAAACAAGCAATTAGTACATTGTAAGAAAATCGCTTGCAAAATCCTTCTACTCAGCAAATTAATTGCTTCTAAGAAGCACCTTTGCTGTTCTGAAAGAAATACAAAGCTTTTTTCCTTTTTCAGAAAAGATTAAAACTCTCCTAACTACTTAGCAATGCACTGAAGGACACCACTCAGAGATGACTTTATTTTCTTTTACAATGTTTTAACAATGGAATATTCAGGCAACACTGAGGTAAACTCTAACATAGCAGCAGTGTGTAGAAAAGATGCATAAAGAAAAAGCCCTGAGGCAAACTCAGATCAGTTTTTGCTGCACTTCATTTGAAGTTTCTGGTGACACTTGCTGGCTGCTCCTCATTTTTCTACAGAGCTCAGAATAGTGGCCATAGCAAAGTCAGGCTAGCTAAAGGAGGGACAAATGCAAGGCTGAGGGGCTATTTCAGTGCTGTAGGAAAAGCCTATGCTTCCAGTTCCTTCTCTTTAACTTTATAGCCTGGAGACTGATCACAGCTGTGCCTTAAGTAATAAGGAGCCAAACCAACCACCACTGCAAGCTTTCTATCTGCTGGGCTCTTACTGTTCTGCAAACTATGAGGGGAGAAAAAGAGCAGACATGTCTCTGTCCCTGGTATCCTCTAGGAGAGGCAAGCAACAAGGGATGAGCCCATTCACTTGCCCTTCAAAATAATGAGCATTCAGCTTCCTGAGGCACCCAGTGACACCACAAGCATTCTGGCATTGGTGGTCTTGCTGTTGTACTGCCATCCAAACCCTCATATTGTAATCATGCTCATTAATTATCTGTGAGCATGAGAATATGTAGTTATGAACAGACTGACCTGCTGCAGATTTGTTGATTTCACGGTATTTTCAGTACCTATTTTTCTGAAAACATGCATTCACTAACGATATTTTTCTTTGTCTGTCCTCTTGTCTTTAATTGCATTTATTAGAGAAGGGTCATTCAAGTTTCATCAGCTCGAATCCCTTTAAGAATGCAGCATCAGTGGCTAAGAAGACTATTACTGCGATAGGTGCGGGGCAAGTAACATGGTCTGCGCAGGACAGTTTTCACTCCCTGCTGCTTTAGTCATTGTTTTGTGGGTCCCATGTGCGAAACTGGCTGAGCACTTTGCAAGGCCTGCAGTGTTGGGATGCTACATGAGTCTCTTGGGTTGGTGAGGCCCGTGCTCCACTGCACAAGATGTTGTCCTGGTTACAATCCAGCCACCCTTCTCCCTTACTGGCACGGCTTTCCTGTGAACTTTGCTCTCCTCCCACCTGGCCCATGGCTGGAGAAGCTTGCATCAGTACCTGAACCATGGGGTTTTGTAAAACCCAAGCTGTGTGTGCCTGGGGAAGGGAATGAATGAGAATGGGGAGAAGCAGCATTGCTGGACTCCTCTTACCCTCCCCAAACAGGAGAGTTTTGCTCCAGTAACGTATAAACAGTGTTACTTTCTCAGATGGTACCGGATCTCCTATTTTCTCTGTGGGCCAGGGGAGCTCCTTTGAGATTAAAACTGCTACTGTTGAAATCCACCTTTTTGATGTTCACTGGCATTGATGTGTTCTATGTTCATGCAATTATAGCAGCATGTTACTGCAGTTATGGCTATATGTTTCATTCATAAAAGAAACAACCAACCAACCAACAAGGCACCTGTAACTGATCCACAGCCTGGATGTTCTTAATCTCTTCCTTCTTATTCTGCATGACAGACTAATTCCCATATTCACAAGGGTTACTTTGTACAGGAGTTCGGGGTTGATGGGAGAGGGTTGAATGCGGAGATGTCCCAAGGTTCAGTTGTGGCTATAAGACACTCCTGCTAGCTGGAAAGTCTGAGCTTGAATGTTGCTGCAATGCAAGCTTTTTTGAGTGGAAAATTCCGATGTTCACAGTAGATGATACAGCACACATGCAAGAGCAAACTCATTAGTAAGTGAGGAAACGAGCTGGTTTGCAAATTGCAGTAGCCATTGTCAGTAGGCTTTAAGATAAGCAGTGAGGTGACCATACCCAAGGGTCACCATATAAGCACTGTCCATGAGCACAGGGAAAGGGAGAGGCAGAGGTACCAATGCCCGCAAGGGCATTGCATATCACTGTAGCAGACACATGTAAAAGTTTATGGATGCAACTTAAAACTCGGTCTTTTCCAGAGAAATGTTCTGTTGGGATGTGTCAGCCAGGTGGAAAGAGAACCCCAAGAGTCGTTTGTGGCAGAAGAGAGCCATACGTAGCCTTGCTACCTCTCCGTCTTTCTGCCTAGCTGTCCTTTCTCCATGTATCCAGGGATGGTCAATGGGCTGTACACATCTCCTCACCGGTAGGAACACCTATTGGGTCAGACTTGGCTATACTAAGTGCTGTACTAAAGGAAATTCAGAAAGCCAGCTTATGTTGTCATCACACTTTTAGCACGTATACTCATCTCACAATTTAATGCGTTTGTCGTCATCTGTATTATTTGTATCTTTAATATTCATGCATGCTTCCACAGACAGTGCATTGATATTGAGCAATCCAAGAAAAACCCACATCGCTGTTACTCATGAAATGACACTATTCTGCACCTAGCCCTGAGAGGTCCTGAATGCCATGAGACCTTTTTATTGCGGCTGTGAGGGTTCACTGGGCATGACGAGGCTTATGGAGTATTGTATGGTACTGTTCTACCTGTGAGTCTGTAATCAGAGTAGTTCTTATTGAACACGACTGGATTTAGAGTGCTGCATTGGCTCTGCATTTCTGTTAGTTGGTGAGGAATTGTCTACGACCCAGAATCTAAGCCCAGCCGCCACCAGCCCCTTTGATATCTGAGGACCAGCTGGGACACAAGGGCATTTATTTTCCTGTTAGATCTCCTTACTCTTCATGTGTCAGAAAAGTTTGCCCTATCTTCATGTGACAGCATCACAGAGGCGTCTTTATCAGCTCTTGAGTGCTCATGAACTCTAAGCAAGTCCTGGAGCCAGAAGACACTGCCACAAAGAGGGAAGCTGTGGTCACAGCTATGAGGGCTTCCCTGGAAAATCCTTATACCAAGGGCACAAACTACAATATGCATACACACCCTTTAATCAAAAAGGGTGAAAATATTTTAACACAAGTCCTCCATCTAAATTAAAGAACAGTTGATACAGGAACTGAGCTACCGAATCATTCAATATTTACAGATATTTCTCTTACTGATATCTCTCATGTTATTTCACCAAGTTTCCAAACCTGTTGCTAGCCTAACAACACTTTTCAGAGGTCTTTAAAATGCTGCAATGTGCCTGGCACAGTTTCCAAGCACTTTGTGTTCTGTTTCTCTGAGGAGTGAGAAATAGAGGTCTTTAAACAACAAAAACTACACTACCCATCTTCAAAGCATGTGGACTTTTCTTGTTTTTTTGAAAATAGTCAGTCTGTGTCACAGAAGTGGAGGATATGGTTTCAAGATGTGGCAACAAACATCTCTTACTATCACAGATTTCAGCACACACAGAAGTCCACTACAGTACACTGCTGCAAAATGCTGCCTTCAAAATCGCATACATGCAGATTTTTAGGCAATTCTATCACAGTACTAGAGCCTGTGCACTGTACTAACACTACTTTCTATTAAAAAAACCCAACGTAACTCTTTACAACCGTATCAGAAGCTTTCTGCTTGGGCTGATATTTTTATTTGTTGCCCTTTCTGCTTTCTTACATACATCTGAGGAGACGCTCAGTGAAACTGCTGCATCATTAGACATTTATCTCTTCTGTTTGAAAGCAACTGCAGCAAAAAGAGGCAGTGAACTTAAATTTCAAATGAAAAGGATGTCAATAAAGCCTCTGGCAAGTATAATATTTCCTTTGTTATTTTGGGGGAAATCTGCACTCAGCAGTGCAATATGCCATGTAGACATCCTGTAAGAGACACTTTGCAAGATTCCCTGTACTGTATGAGTCAAGGGTAATTCTTGATAGCCTGTGGACACAGGAGACCACTCTGCAAATTTTGGGGAGAAAGGTGTATTGTTTTAAAGTGAAGTGCATAAAGTACAAAGCTTATGAATGGTTTGTGGTCAAAGTTTTAATATATTTCATCACTGTTTTCAAAGTCAAGGCCAGGTTTGAAATCTGGTTTGTGTCCCTGCTAAGATTTCAACAGTACTTGCAGAGAAATCCTTGTGTTTATACAGACAAATGCAGAACTTGCGCTTTGGCCAGCTCTCTCCACTCATTTTAAATGCAGGAGATTTTGGAATTTGAGGCACTGTTGTATGCACTGTATCCTAGAAAACTGCTACATCTGTGGCTGTACATTCCTCCCAATGGTAAATACTCAAACAGGTGCAATTTCCTTATGGATCAAACCTTAACCAGCCATTATTTCTGTGCAATCTACTTTTTCAATTACTGATGATCAATCAAGTCCTGGACTTAAGAACTGGAAGTTCAAGACAACTACTAAAATAAAATAAAGTCTAAAAAAGTATCTTTTTGATGATGAGTTTCCCTCAGAGCACTGAGGAGAGGTTATAGCCTTGGAAAGTCATGTATCCTCTGCACCTTTAACCAGAGGATGTGTCTCAGCCCTGGCTGGTTTCTGTGAGCTCCCGTGGATGCAGAGGGAGCTACTCGAGGAAAGAAACTCAACCCCTAGGTCCCCAAAATCTCCGCAGCAATAGTAAACTGACTGTGCCTGGCCAGTGGCTAAAGATGGCAGGCTCTTTTGCATCCTGGTGCCCCCCTTTCTGGGATCAGCATAGTCAGGGAAGCTGGGAAGCAAATGGCTGCTGACCCAGCAGGCAAAGTACTCAATACTCCTCTCGCTGAGCTACTTCTCTCCTTCAATCAGAGAGATAAATCACCATTGCATCTACCCAGTTTTCAATTTTTGTCTGTTTAAATGAAGAAAGTGGCAACCATTCTACAAATACACAATAGTTTTATACAATATTTTTTTATTCTCTATATAACTGAGCTTTTGCTCAGAAAATTCATCTCTAAATTACTCCTTGTACTTCTCTAGAAAAGTAAAAAATGAGCACCTTAAAGCAACTTAAAACAAGGGAAGATGAGAATTATCAATGCCATATGTCAGAACAAGTTCTTTCTGAGGTTATATCAATACCAGAAGATGTGAAACAGCTCCCTCAAAACTGCTTTTAGAAGAACAAGGAAGGTACTGAGTCCAGGGGAGCTTGGCAGCTTTTCCTCCTCTTAATAGCTGAATCCCCTCCCTTTTCTTCAGAAGATGTCTTCTTTCATGAAGGAAGATATTTCAAAAATCTTAACTGTTCTCGCATATCTATGGTTATATTAACAAACTTGTAATCAGATACCAAGTACGTTATTAAAACCATATAGAAAGACCCAGACAGATAGCTCTTACTCAAACACAAAAAAGTACAACAGAATTTCTCTCTCTCTCTCTCCTCTCAAACATGTCTCAACCTTTTTTCTTTACAGTAACCTCACAGGCTTTTAATGCTAACATCGAGGAATTAATTACTTCAACCTCTGCAACACACAAGAGGCTTCTCTCCTAACAGCAGCAAATGGCCACCCTCATGGCAGATACGTCTGGGGCAATTTTACAGACCAAGTTCTCACTTTCCCAGTAAAACTGTAGATCACCCTATTCACGAACTTAACAAAACACTCATCCCTGTTCAAATTCCTCCTGTTTGCTGGTGGGGTCGGAAATCAAGGACTTTCACTTACAGTAATTTTCCCTTTGCTCCAGTACATCACTTAATGGCACACACTGATGGATAACACCAGAGTGTGGAAATTAAATGCCTCAGATTTACAAATGATGTCATAGCTTCTGAAGTCTCATGACCTTCCATACAAACTCTGAGCCCTTGCTGTCCTCTACACACTGATGGGAAAGGATATGTGTCCACCAGTGGACCTGTCACGTTACACAAGCAGCACACTTGGACATAACATCAGCATTTCTCCGTGTGGATACAGGAAAATGAACTTCAGAGAGATTTTCTTACACTGAGGAAAGGAGAAGTGCAACACAAAGTTTTCCCAAATGAGAACTGCAAGAAAGGAAGGGGCTCTTCTGCTGCTGTTGTTGCTTCCAACTTTAAAGGAGGGTATCAAATGTGTGTGATAGAAACTTACGGTGGACTGGCTAGGGGGGGGGAAATAAAAGAAAGAAAAGGAAACCTGAAATGATCTTTGAAAGAAAAAAAAAGAAAGTAAAACTAGTCCATCAGTGAGCTCAGTGACAACATCCCTATGAGCATGAAACATGAGAAGAGGAAGCTGTTCTGCCACCACCAGAAGAACTCCAAATCATATTTTCCTTT
The DNA here is from genome assembly GCA_013398955.1 of Callaeas wilsoni. Classification (NCBI taxonomy): domain Eukaryota; kingdom Metazoa; phylum Chordata; class Aves; order Passeriformes; family Callaeidae; genus Callaeas; species Callaeas wilsoni. Next base: position 74,786 of record VWPU01019643.1, read on the forward strand.
CACGTTCAGATTCTAAATACATTTATTAACAGAAATGCAGAAACTAAGCCTTTTTGTTGAACATTCTTTTCACACCGAGGCTAGAAGGATGGAAGCATGGCTGCTGTCTGAAAACTATCATTCACTGCTGACCATTTCCCACGGCACTGACTGGCTGCTGTACCTCAGATGTCTCAGCAAGTTTTGCCATCAGCAGTAACTCTGTGCTTTGATGTTAAGAGCCATAGTTTCATTGAAACTATAAAGGCAAAAATAACTTGATATTGAAAATTGTTATTCTCCTGTTTTCATGGATTATCCCAGAAGAAACAAACGACCCAGAATACTTAATCACACTGCTCATGTGCAATGAAGCAATGCAGAAGAAGCACCACTGCTTCTCTTGCACAAAACAAGTCTGTTGTTGTCAGTGCTTTCCCACTGGTGGAAACAAGCAATAGTTCAGTGCCTCATTGACCGCAGTTTTACAATGAGACAAGTTAACAGCTGGCATTTTTGTTCACGTAATTTCTGAAGCTGAGGTCTAGCTGTAAATTTGACTTAGCAATTGCGTGGTGTTTGCTGAAACACAGGGAAGACAAATGGTATCACCAAGGTGAAAGCAGGAGCCAGTGGCTGGACATGGACCTTAGTCTGTGCCTTCTGATTGCAAATGCTTTGCTTTAAGAATTGCCAAGGATGTATCAGTTTTAGCTGAGGGGGCAAGAAGTATAATCTGGAAAGTCATTGAACAAAATAAGCAGAACACTGAGGAGAAAATTCCCCATGCAACTATGTGCTTTCTAGAGGACAAAAATGTTACGTCATGAGAAGCCATTTTGTAAAAGCACTATTGTTGCTTCTCCTAAAGAAAGGATGGGTTCCCATCTTCTCTTCCAAAAAATTTAAAATTCAAAATTCTCAAATTCTGAGAGATCAGCAGGACTTGGTCATGTCCTGGCATTTTACAGTAAGCCTTCTTGCACATACTGATTTTCAAAATTTCTTCTTGGTAACAATTTCTGCCCTGAGTAGTCAGCCAGATTTACAAAGGCCTCTGTTTTAGAGCAAATGTCCCACAAAACATGCCCATCTGCATTGTTTTGGAGAAGCCCAGGCTGATGAGCACTCACTCGTGGATGTAGCGTTGCTAAGTAGAGTCTGATCTCAGATATGTTACCAATTAACTTTGATTTGGTGTGAATTTTCAGTAAGTGAATATCACTTCTTACTCGGCATTTTGTTATTTTACCTGGATCCAAGTGAAAATCTTGGATTCCATTTTTTGTGTGATTTCCAAATCCTATTATTAAATTAAAGGAAAATAAAAATCAATTGTCAGGAGCTGTTGAGAAAAATACCTACTTTTGCCATTGCAATTCATTTTTAGAAGCTTCTTCGAAAAAGGACAAAACCTATGCAAGCAACTAGAATCAATTTTTTGTTCATAATTTTTTTTTTAAATCAAAAGGTGAACACAAGTTCAAGAACTATTTAAGGTTCGCCTCTCTCTGGCCATTCTTGGAAAAATGAAGAGAGCTTTCATCTGCCCTTTAAATTTATTTTTTCCCTGAAAAAGTAATAAATTATACTGAAGTCAGGGGAAAGACTTTTATTACACAAGGCCTCATTTTCATCATAGTTAAAGGAATGTATTTAGTAGAGATATTTTTCCCTCTCAAGAATAAAATAAAATAAAACCACATTCCTGTTTTGGGAAATGATGGAAGTTCCTCAAAGTGCATTTTCAAAGCATCCTGAATGAAAATAAATAATTCTTATTCTTAACTGAATGGGGAAAGAAGGGAGAAACACCCAAATGGATTCCCCAGGGGGAAGTACTGAATGCCATAGGGATACCTGGAATAGTTTAGAGAAAAGACAGTTACCAGGGATGTATCAGCTTTAGCTGTGGATGCAATAAAATTAAGAGTCAGTGAAGAAATTAAGCAAAACATTTAGAATGAAACTTTCTACATATCCAACCACACTCTGGGTTCAGAGAGAGTTACCCGGATACATGTCACCAGTAAGTTCTGCTACATCAAGTGGAGCTTGCATTGGCTTGTTTTGGAAAAGAAAGCTATTTATGAAGTTTATCACACAAACAAACTGACCACACTGTAATTTCTAGATGCTGTGCTTCCTTATTATTTTTCCTTTCAGCACCCTCACCAGCCAACCAGTAACAGGAAGAGATTTGGTTTGGGACTACCAGAAAAAATTCAAGAAGATCCACCAGAATTCATTTGCAGAACTACAAATGACGATAAAAACGATCCATGACTGAGATTTTGAGACAGAGCACACACAGTACTGCTTTTACTAGCAGCATGAAATATATTAAGCAATCAAGAAACATCCTACAAAGGGTGTTAAATTTAAAACACACTACAATCACTGCATAATTACATACATATTGTACACAGATCCTTGGCAAGTTTTCATGCCTCCATTATTTTAACTGGAAAAAGAAAACCTAACTGATTTTTAATAATTCTTTAATTTGAAAATTTGTCTTCCTGTTAGAAAATGGTGCTAGACCTGTCTAATATAGTGATCAAGCCATATTTATCAAGAAAATAGAATACAGACATTTACATTTACAAACAAAAATATTAGTACACTTGTTATGAATCACTGACTAAAAGTTAAAGTTCTTGTTATTAAATCTGAATGATTTCACAATGAAACCTTCTAAAAAATATATGCAATAATATGAAGACTTTCATTCCCCTTCATCTACTGGCAGACTAAAAGTACGCTGTTACTTAAGTCAATACTAAAATGTCATTAAAAGGCACAGGGGAAATAAAAAAAAAACAAAACAACAATACCAAAAAGATAATACATAATACACAGTAAGTGGAAATGGCAAGGCCTGCAAACCACTGACCCCGTAAACTGTGTGTTTTTTCCTGCAGGGAAGGTTTTGAGAAGCATCCAGAACTTCCACTAAGGAGGAGAGGGGAGAGGGGAGAG
>VWPU01019644.1:0-30009 GCA_013398955.1 Callaeas wilsoni
CACCGCCACCGCCGGGCTCCCCTCGGCGCGGGGGGCGTGCGGCGAGCGCCGCTCCGCAGCCCTCGAAGTGCTCTCTCCCGCCCGCCCGGTGGGCGCGATCCCTGCCGCTGCCCCCGCTCCGGAGCTGCCGGGAGGTGCCGGTTCCCTCGCGGCAGCTCTGCGGCTCGGAAAGGGTCACCTGAGTTCTCGCCCTGGTTTGCTCGGAGAGGCACCGGCCTGCTCCAGCGGGGAAGTTCTCAGGGAGCCTTTTAAAGGCGTCCCAGCGCGGGATGTCACCTCCGGTAGCTGGAGAACGGCTTTTCCGCTTTCTTCACGCGCCTGCATCCACGAATTTTGAAATCAGCCCACCCGAGGCACTTAACTTATTTTTTTCCAGAAAAAGTAAACGTTTAGCAAAATATTCCCTTCCGTTATTGTCTGTGTTACCTCCAAGAGGTGAAACAGTGAAAGTATGCCCACTAGCTCTTTCCAATTTCCTGTAGTGTCTTCATTTACTAAATGCCCCCTTAGAATCATAGCATTGTTAAGGTTGGAAAAGACCTCCAAGATTATTCCGTCCAACATTTGGCCAAACACCAACAGGGTCCCTGAATTTAAGCTACGTTGCCAACATGCCCCCTTAACTTATTAAATGCCTCACCCTGCCTAGTACCCACCAGCCATGCCCCATTTTCTCATGTTTCATTTCCAGACACACCTTTCCCTCAACCAGTGCTGCTAGCGGACAGCGTGTCCAGGCTGACGCTGCTGAGTCAGGCAGATAAGGATCCTTTTCCTTGGGAACCTTCCGTGTTTCCATCTCTAGCCCGTACGAGAACGAGCTGCTCTATCAAATCCGCAGCCCCCTCTAAAGGTGCCCCTGGTCTGACCCCAGGTCAGTCAGAGTAGATGGCTAAGGTGCGATACTGTTGCACGTTAAATAAGGGCATCTTCCATTCTGGGCATATTTTCCATCAAAGGAGTAAATTCTGCTCCCTTTGGCACTGGAGAAGACTTGATTAACCGACTGGATACAATTTTGGGTACTGCACCTTAAAAAAGATATCGCGTGGAGAGAATCCATAGGAAAACGGACAACAAAACCTGGTCAGAAAAATGTGTCCTTCTTTGTAGAAGAAGAAACCTTTGTAGGTTGGCTTTTGTTTTGTCAGAGGGAAAGGTAGGGGAAGAGGACATGGTAGTGGTGACCTGATACACAAAAGGTCACAGAAGATTGCCCTTCCTCTGTAGAGAGGGTAACGAAATTTTTAGGAAATATTAAATTTAATCTAGACAATTGGAGATCAATGAATTCTATGGTAAGGAAATCCTACAGTAACTTACCCAGGGGTACTGAAGTCTTTTTAATAGATGAGAAAGACTTCTTTTAGCAAGTGTTTTAGTCTTGCATTTGTGCTCAGCATCTAAGACCTAAAAGCCTTTCAAAGTCTTCATTATGGTCCTTCCAACCCAGGCAGGAACAGAGGTTGCCTGGAAAATTTCATGTTCTTCTGCAGAACCTTAGCAGTCTTTAAATTTTCACTGAAATGTTCAGTTCTGTTACTGTGGACTGCTCTTAAGGAGTCAGCCAGCGATGTCCAACTCTGTGCCCATGCACAGGGTTGTGCTCAGCATGGCCTGGCCATGGCAGGTGTACCAGCACCTTGCTGGCTGGGTGAGGTGTATCCTCAAGGAGAAGCAGGGAGAAACACAAACCTCTCCCTACTGCAGAGTTCATCTCCAGTCTTCTTCTGGAGCATCTTTTATGGTTTCCCTCTACCATGGTCCCTGCCATCTTCAGCTAACTACCCATCTTGCAAGGGTGTCCCACGCCAGGAGTCACTGCCTCATGCAGAATCGAGGCACATCCAAGGGTCAAAGCAGGGAAGAGGCTGAGGAACAAGAACAGCAGGTGAGGGGCAAGGAAAAATACAGATATAAATAAAAGTGCAGGCAGGCAGTCAATGCGTTTATAGTTCAGAGTAAAGACTTAATTTTTTTTTATATGTATGGAAATGGTAGCACTACATTGGTTTCAAGGATCCTGCAAGATGGAGACAAGAAATGTGGGCCATGATGTTTCAGCATAAGGAAACAAAAGCAACAAATAAATAAACACAGCAAAACGATGATGGCAAAAATAGAGAGTCCTTAGAGCAGACCTGTAAAGAGAAAGAACAGCAAAAACTAGAGTATGAAAAAGAGCCATGTAGATGTAGTAGACTAGCCAAGATCCCAGGAACAGAAACAAAGAACAGTAAAACTGAGGGAGTAAAACAGACAGTGCATGGGCTAATGCATGGTACACTTCAGAATTCACTTTCATATATTGGTTCTTTCATCAGCTAAGTTTCTAGTAGCTTATTACTCTGTCAAGGGCGTAAGTCAAGTAGTTGAAATTAAGTAAAGCTAAACTATTAACAGTTAAATCCTATCTTGCTTCTTTGTGTGCTGTTTTTCTTTTTGAAGTAAAGGGTCTGGCTTAATTGCATCAGAAAAGTTAGAAGTTTTCAATAAGCAAGGAAAACACTGTTACACTCAGAAGGACACTTTAACTGAACTGCAATAAACCCAGAAAAACAACATCTATTTTTATGTAAGAATAGAAAGTAAATCCTTACCGCAGATTTATGTCTGAACCAGATGTTAAAAGCTAGTCCCAAAATTGCACACCAGCCAAATGGGATGGCCAGGAGACAGGGCCCATATCATCTGAATAGGAGGGTCGTTATGTTCCTGTTTTCTGGAGTTGAAGTTTTGCTGTGACTGTGGGGTGGATGGCGGAAAATCTTCAAATAAAAAGCATGAGGTTCATCTGAACAGCAACTTTGCCATCCATAAACAGAAATCTGCAGAAAATACTGCAGGAGAAGAGATGTGTTGTTTTTTTCTTGAAACACAATTCTGTGGCGCATATTTCAGTTTGCAGTGGCACCTGTTAAATGTGCAATTCACTTGCTGTAGCTAATGGAAGGAACCTAAAGAAAGCGGAAATTAAAACATGCGTAAGAAGTGTACAGAGAGCGACATAAAGGAAGCTAATTGCAGGCCCAAGGACTTCTGTTGGTCTATAAAAAACAAATTGCTGCCTAAAGGGATGTCATCATCCAGGTATCTGTTGCAGAGAAAATACCCTGCAGAACTCAAAAGCTTAGGAGATACTATAATTAAGGCTGGTGTGCGGCTGTGATTTATCTTTCCTTGTGAGTATGGTTCTATGGTACTATCCTGCTATGCTTGTGAATATGGTCTTTATCTGTGGGATGATAAGCAATTTCACCCACACAATGTCATTTAGGGAAAGGGCTGCATTTGTCCTGAAAATAATGTGTAATGAGAATTGCTTTCTTTGGGATTCTGACTTGTTGCACGTAGTGGAAGCAATAACAAAAGCTTTGCCTTGCTGTTAAAATGGTTAAATCTGACTTGAAGACCTGGATTCCAATATGACTTCTCCCATGAAGAAGATTCTGGACAATGTTACAATGGAGACTGCAAAACATTCCTAAGTGAAAACTCTCTCTAAGAAAGTTTGTAATAGGAATAGATAGTAAATCAATGTATAGCCCTGCATATGGAATAATTATGAGGGCAGTAAATACTCAACAGCTACTTATTCCATGAGACTTGCCCATCCTTCATACTGAATGAAGAACTGTGCGGGAAAAATGTCCACATAATAAAAGACCATGTCATTATGCATACGTGTGGAAGGTAGAACTGACATTGTACAAACCCCCCCACTTTGCTAATTATTAACCTTTAAGTAATTAATTTCCCATGTTTTGGAGCTCGATTTCACAAGCATGCCAGAAAGAGTTGAGAGGGGAATGATGAGATTGTGCTCAATACCATTCATGTCGAACACAACCTGTGTGAGAGCAAATCTGGAGGGAATACTGAGACTGATGGGATAAATGTTTCCTGCTGTCACTGAAAGTGTGACATCCCATAATCCAGGTCATTAAAGAAGATGTTAAACACTGTGGGCCCCAGCATTACCCCTACCAGACACCACTAATGACTGGCTCCAGATGGACATTATACTCTGGATGAGAACCCTCTGGGCCTCAGAGTTCAGTCAGTTTTCATTCCACTTCACTACCCACTTAACGTAGCCTATGCTTCATCCATTTTTCTATGAGGGCATTACTGCGGACTCTGCCAAAAGCCTTAATAAAGCCAAGATAAATATCATCCAGTGCTCCATCCTCATCCACTGAACTAGCCTTAGTGCAGAAGGCTATCATGTTGGTTAAGCCTGTCCTTGTCTTCATAAATCCAAACCGACTACTCCAAATTATCTTTCTGTATTTGGAAATGGTTTCCGGGATAATTTGTTCCATTACCTTCTTTTTAGGGACTGAGGTGAGGCTGACAGACCTGTAGTTCCCCAGTCCTCCTTCTCACCCTTCTGAAGGACAGAATTGATAATTAATCTTTTCTTGTTGTTAGGAACCTCTCCCAGTCTCCATGACCTTTCACAGATTATCAACAGTGGCCTTCACAGTGACATTGGCCAGCTCCCTCTCCACTCGTGGGTACATCCTATCAGATCCCATGAACCGGTATATATTTGGTTTGTTTAGATGTTCCCCAACTTAGTCCTCCTCTACCTAGAGTAAATCCTCTTTTCTCTAGACCTTCCCACTGGTGTCTCAGCAAGCTGAGATTCCTGAAGGCAAATCTTGCCAGTAAAGACTTAGGCAAGGAAGGCATTCTGTACCTCAGCTTGATCCATGTCCTTTGTCACCAAGTCCCTTTCTCCTTTCAGCAGTGGGGCCATATTTTCCCTCATCTTCCCTTCACTGTTGACGTGTTAGAGAAGCTCTTCTTGTCTTCCACATTCCTCTCCAGATTCAGCTTCACAAGGGCTTTGACTTTCCTAACCCCCTCCATAAATGCTTGGACAGCATCTCCATATTATTGCTGTGCCACTTGTCACTGCTTCTACCTCTTACATTTTTCCTTTGAGTTTTGTCAGGAGCTCCTTGTTCATCTATGACAGCGTCTTGTTGTCTTTGCTTGATTTCTCGCTCTTTAGGATGGGCCCATCTTTAAGGTGGGGGAGGTCATCCCTGAAAAGCAACTGATCTTCTGGTGTCCTCTCCAGGACAATCTCCCATGGGACTCTTCCAGTCAGATAACTGAAAAAGCAAAAGTCTGCTCTGTTTCAATCTGGGTTGTGATGCTGTTTTTTGCCTTGCTCCCTCCACTGATGATTGCCATTCTAGGATGACATCTTCTGAATCTCTGCTAAACAATTGTGAGCTGAGATGTTTAGTACGTTTTACTTTCAGAAAAAAAATTCAGAAAATTTGTATTAGATTTATCCTTGACCAGATTTCAAGGCTTTGCTTCAAAGAAAAGACCTGTCAGATTTTTTAAAGACAGCTTGTTTTCCTTTGCCTTGATTCTCAAGTGGTTTCTGTGCGAAATTTCAGACCGTATTATTTATCTTTTAAAAGGTTGAAAATCTGTGTGCCAGAATAAGAAATGCTGGATAACCTTAAATATAGGCATGTTTACCCTCACAGAGAGTAATATACAGGCATCCCCTCTAGGGCGCCTTTGGAGACTAAACATAAATGCTTAAAACCTGAGCAATTTCATGAATCACATCTACACGTCTAAAATTTACAGGGATTATTATTATATTTTCTATGATATAGACCAAATTTTAAAAAACAGAGAAATGAAACTAAAACTAAACTGACTTCCTTAGTCTGTAAATTCTTTTAAGAATGTGATCTGAGAATTTAGAAGTGAAATGACTGTTACAAGCAGCATGTGATCTAGTTACTGCATGTATTTACTTAACAGTTTCTGGAAAAATTTAAAGGATTATAATCCCTTAATTTTTAAAAGGCATCAACCTTGAAATGCAACTTTGCCATAAAATTATTTATACATGAACACAATTTTTTAATTAATGAGATGTCTCTCCTGTTTCAGTGGTTTCAGAGAAAGCAAGTGACCACCTAACTAGAGCAAGGACATACAGTTACAGAGCATCATTTGGTAGTATCTCCTCATTATTCCTGTGTAATATCCATTAAACCTAATTATCAAAAGAACTGGTGAAGGTATGGTGAAGAAATGTTTGCCTGGTTCAGATGAGTTTACTTTTCAGGGTTAATGATTTTTTTTTTAACCCTAGGCAAGGTTATCACAGTCTGTTGATATTCCAAAAGAATTTTAATTTTTTGCATGTAGCCGTGTATTTATGTTTTAAAAAATCCTGTATACATCTATAAACTTATTACCTATAATATTCATTATAGGTAATACTTCATTACCTACATACATTGGTAAACATATAGTTTTGGTTTGCAGCAAATGTTGCTTATGAAAAGAAAACAAAAATCATGCATGCATTATAAATTCTGTATGTCAGCATAGTTCTGCTGTGGGGAGGGTTTTAGTGAGGAATGTCGAGCCTGACCATCTGCTTGATGAGAGGGAAGGGCGCTATGTCCCTATCATGGAAAGACAGAACATACACTTGACCTTATGCAGGCTAGTTATCACAAGGTGACTTTAGGTGTCTGTGTGTTGCAGGATTAGGGGATTGGCTACTTGCTAGACTGCTGGTCCTTCTGTTGCAACTTTCTGCCTTTCCCTTTGTGAGATTACTGCACACCTCACAGTTCTTGCCCTCTGAGAACATGGCCCAGCGCAGGAGGTTTCACTGGAAGTGAGAAGAGACATTGGGTCTGCTCCTCTCTGTGCAGCTCCAATCTCTTTTATCAATCCAGTCCAACCCTGCATAAAGAGTTAATGTCCACAGTAGCCTCCTGCACCATGTCTTGACATTGTAATCAATTGAAACCTTGTTCCTCTTGATCAAGTGCTATTTAAAACACAAAGCAATTTAAAGTAAAGCTGCTCTCAAGCCGTCTAACCTCTTAAGTCTACTCCTCAGACCTTCAATCTTTAAGTTGTTTCAGCCTTTGCATACCATCTGACTCCCAAAAGAACAAACAACCCCCTTGCAATAATCAAGCCTAAACAACTGTTTGTGAAGAGACTCTGCAACCAGAGGGGATTGCTTCACCTCAGCTCCTTGGCCTCTAGAGCATGTAGATGTCTGTGGGTAGTTACTCATGCAGGCACTGAAACTCACATGCTCCAAACTTCATGAGAACAACTGGCTTCCAAGAGCTTTTGAGATCAGGTATATAATATTGACAATATATGATTTGTTAATTTTTGTGTATTTTTGTATTAAATGTTTTTGTTTTAAAGAACAAGTTGTTTAGTGACTTTTAGGGTGAGTTACAGTTTTGAGGCATTCTGATTAGAAATCTCTTTCAAACTTCTGGAGTTTTCTCCAGTTTTCCATACTAGACCAAAGGCATCAATCCAAATTTTTGGTTCAATTACTTGAAATCATTTGTTGAGGATTTGCTCTGACAGTTGTCTGGCTGGCAGTGGAACAACTCCCTTAGAGGGTGCCCACAGCCCGTGTACTTTCCTAGGGCAGAGACACATGTTAAACCCATGTTCCAAACTATGCAGAACACAAACTTGAACCCAGTCCTCTGGTATCTTTTGTTGTGGGCAAACAATCAGAGAAAACTACAATTTCTGCTCAGTAACTTGCTGTGAAGAACTGGAGTAAGAGCCTCTCTGAAGCTTCCTGCTCATTTTGTTGGGATTTTTTTTTTTGAGTGTGTAAGTCCAGTTCTTAACTTTGAGTGCCCATTTCTCTCCGCTGAGTGGATAGGAAGAGCTTGAGTGTTTGGTTCAGAAGTGTAGGTTTCACTAGGAGGCCAGGAATGTTGGCCGAACACAGCTGCATGGTGGGAGCCTGGGCTGGGGATGCGCTTAGGCTGCTGGCAGAGGATGAGGCCGAGTACCAATGGCCAAGCAACTGGGAGACTGTTTCCTTCCCAGAGTCAGAGCCTACAAGACAGGCGCCACAATACTCAATTTATATCCTCTCCATCAATCCAGCTCGAAATGACCTCCAATTAGAGGATACACGAGCAGAACTACTTTACTAGAGCACTGTCTTCTGTAACTAGAAGAATTTCATCTCTGTGTACACAAGGTCTCCTTTATCCTTCTTTAACTTATAAGTGGGCTGATTGTAGGAAAGTTATACTAGTGGAATGTCTTAATTCAATCCAGGTTTGTTAAGTCTCTTTTCCACATTCATCCAGATCAGATAAATTGCATGCTGTATTTACTTTTTTGAGTAGTTGCCTAAAACGTCTAGGCACTGAGGCTGTTTCTCATAATGTGCTGACTTTTGGAATGAACTCTTTATTTACAGGCTTTGGCAAAATGGTTAGATTTATTATTTATTAACCAGAAAACCAACAACCATTTCTCTTAGAAAGGTACAGACTTGCATGAAGCATACTGTGCTATCAAAATTACAAGTTTTGTTCTGGACTTTTTCATAATTAGTATTATCTATGGCTTGATAGGTGTAGTAATTACCATTTTTGGAGAAGGAAATTCTGTCCTTCCTTCTGTTTTGCTTTCAAACTTCCCTAACACTTTGGGAACTCTTTTTGCATCAAGAATATTTGTAAAGTTTGCTTTGAGATCACAGTCAGATTTTTCTGTGCCTCGTGAAAAGGCATTTATTTACTGTTTTATTAATCTTCTTTCTGAAATAAATCCACTTTTTACCTCACAGTGGGTTTCTGTAAGTAAAGTTATGCTCATCATTATCTTCCTCCTTCATATGTATATATTTCCTGTATATAATATCATTCAGTATTTTGCTTTTGTTTGAATTGATTTACTGATATAGCTTTTGCAGAAATATGGCCTTACTTCTCCAATACCTGGCAGCTTGTCCAAAATCTCATACTTCATCATCACAGGAGTGCGGCTGCAAGAAATGTACTTTGGAGGCATCAGAAGTATTTACAACAAATAGTAATTGTTTCAAATAGTACTTCAATATTATTTCAGCACATAAGGGCTTCAGAAACTCATTCTATTTAGCCTACAGTGGAAACTAAGTTAGCAAGACCCCAAGGTTTCCACATGTGGTGAGGTCTGCTCCTGTGGGACCATCTTCTGTCTTCCCTGGTGTTAGCGTGCCACAACACTTATGAAGACATTTGGGAATTCCTGTTTTCTGACTTCTGGAATCTTGCTTTTAGGTACCTCTTGGAGACACATGAACATGGAGTACAGGCAGAGCAATCCAGCATTGCCCCAACAATTCAGCCTTGAGCACTGAGCCTATGAGCCTCTGCTCTGGGGCTGTAGTTACATGCACAATTGAGCAGGCAGAAACTGTCACTGCCAACAGCAGAAGCAGTCCTGCCTTTCACTTATCAATTGTTCCTGTTCCTGTGCTACCCCTCCCTTTGCTTGTGGCTGGGGAACTGATCTGAGTTAGAGCCAACTTTTACTTGGGCTGGGTTAGTCTTGGCTTGTATTGGTTTCTGATCTGTTTCACTGTAGTGCTGAAGACAATTTTTCTCGTGCCAACATAAGGATGGAAACAAGGTGAAGGCAGGGATGATCAAGGTGCCTGCAAAAAAGGGAGCTGAAATGACACCAGCTAGAAGAGTTAATGGAACTCCAGACTTTTTCTCAACTGTGCTTTGCAGGAGTTCAGTTAATGGGGCCAATGAGTTGAATTTTTGCTGTCTTGCCACGTTCCTCATCCGCTTCTGTACAGCAGGTGACTCACGCGACTTCCCGTTCCTCTGGGCTTAGCTCGCCTACCACGCGTGCTTTCCGAGGTGGGATGCTGGGAGCACCGAGTTCAGCGTAGCCGTGTGTCTCAGCTGCCTGCATCCCAGGCAGCAGAGTGGAGTCTGGTGGCCAAAGAGAAAAGTGCAGCCAGCGAGACCTCACCTGGCACCGCAGGGTTCAACCAGCAGCTTCTGCTCCACCTGCACAGCAGCCGCATGCAGGGCTCCTCCTGGCTGAGCCACAGCCGGACAAGCTGCTCAACCCTGCACTAACAGCAGTCTCAGTTCTCTGGAGAAGGAATCTTAACTGGGCTGATACTTTATGCTTTCTCCTGTTGCTGTGGCCCTGGGCTGTATTTGGTTTGCTCGAATGCAGCTGCAGATTCAGGTTTCCTCAGACCTGACAGTAAAAGCTGCTATAGTAGAGACCAGCTTGCATTGTCCCACTCTCCAGGACTCTTTCACATAAAATGCATGTAGGGATGATACCATCTGCCCCCAAACTTGAGGAAAGAACCACCTGCAGATGCAGCTGGAAGAACCAGCTCCAGGAGCAGCTGTTGATCGGTCTCTTACTCTCAGTTTTAACACACACCTATCCCTAGCAAGGCCCTGTCTGCCTACTTTTCTTATTATTAACTTAGGTTGGCTTTTCTCAGAACCTCCTCCCACCAAACCATACCATTTCCTGCCACCGATTCATTGCACTTGACTTTGCTTTGATCTCGCCAGTCTTTGGCTTGTTAAAATAAAAATAATCTTTTTATAACCAACTATCATTGCACTCCATGGTTACCATTGCAAGAACAAGGATCATAAATATCGGAATAGTTGGCTGTTGAGGTTGTGATAGATAGTGGTGAGCTGAGACTCTGAGTAATATCACAAAGGTGGGCAAATCTTTCTCCCTTTCTTTGGAGAACTTCCATTTGCATAAGTGGGGATGCAGTGGCACGGCTGTCAAAGTCTTATAAAAAGATGAAGCTCATAGAATGGACAGCTGTGAGATAAGACACTAATGTAAATTGTTCTGTACTTCTAGTAGGGAACAGTGTCTCTTGAGATGCACTCCTTCCCCATAAGGAAATCCTCTTTGTGTCCCCATGTTTCAGCACGGTCTAGTCATGCATAAAGATTTTAGGATGCAATTCTCAAAACGATCAATCTTGCTACACATCTTTAAAAAAACCCAAAGAGATTAAAATCCATGAGAATCTCATTAGCCAGACATCAATATTCTGAGACTAAAGAGAGTAGATGTTGGAAGAAGCATATAGTTGCAAAGCATATTATTATTTATAAATATTTACAAACAGGAAATGCTTCTCTGATTCTAGATCTTTTATTATTTTAATTTTTTTTAAAGTATCTTTTTCTTTTTAAATGGGAACAAAGATAATTTGTGTCTCAGATTTAAACTCTAAACTTAGCAGAATTGAAAATAGAGGCTTATGCTCTGTTTTTCATGAACAATTTATCATCAATTTCAGAAAATTGTATGATGCAGGTTAAGTTAGCTGTGCTGTGGTATAAACGCATTCTTGTTTTGGTCCTTAGTTCACTTTTATGTCTGACTCGTCTGGGAAGATCTTGTCTTTCTGGGAAAGAGATGGCAGCAAATCAGTTGGGAAACGAACAGATTTCTTCAGAATTTACATTCTTCTGATTTTGCAGAATGCCATTTCTAAGCTTGTGAGACAGATGGAAAACCTTAGGAGCTTGGAAACTTTGGAGACTGTTGCGCTGAGATTAGTGAAGTCTTCATGAACTAGTCAACCACTTCATCAATGTTGTATCAAATGTTATGTCTCTTTGCATTCCAGGAAACACCATGTGTAAATATGCAATCTCTCAGACATACAAGAAATCTCATTTTTGCCATAAAGGGCAGCAAAAACAACAGGATAATTACATACTCCTGATTTACCCAATGGGGCAGCACTACTGAAACACACGAAAAGCCTGAGGAACTTTACAAAATGTGCTGTCTTAATATTGCTTCCTTGATCTAAGGACTGCCAGAAGCCTCTGAAAGGGTGCCATGCTGCTGCACAACGAGCCAAGCATTGTGCACAGGTGCTTCACAAGTTCACATGTTGACGATAGAAGATGCTGGTGTTAATTTAGCAGAGCATTGTAGAAGCAGAGAAGGCTGCCAGGACATGTGGTGGTTGTGCAGGTCATTCTCCTCCTTGGAGCTGAACTATTGCCTGACTAGATCGAGTCAGATGTGACCTTGAAACGGAAGCATCATGAGAGACAGAAAGAACAATCCCCTGATTATTAACTCCCCAATAACAAACTGTAGATTTTGTTTTTCTTTGTAAGGTCAGAACCTTACCCACACATACTTCCTCAGTTCACTTACAGCTGTCTGTTCCTTCCAATTTATAAAGCTCTACTCACCGACCAAAACACCTCCGTGTAAAATAACAACAAACAAACAAAAAGATACATATCCAAGTTTTCTCAGCTGTTTCTCAGAATCCCTTTCCACCCACTTCCAGTCGAATATAATTTTAAGTTATTGTGTACTTAAGGAAGCAAGGATTGCTACTGAGAAAATACTTAGAAACTTAATAACTAAGTGCTAACTAAGCTTTTTTTAGCAACTAAGTTTCCTTGGTGGTGCCTATTTAGGCTGACTGTGATTTAAAGTTAAACAAAATCGGCTGTGCTAGTACAAGTCTGAGGCCAGTGAATAATTCTGTGAATACTGATTTCACAGGAATGACAGCAGAGTATGTTAATAATATGAATGTTGAGCAATACAGCTTGCTTCTGCCTGCTGTTGAGGCTCTTTGTCTAAACCAGGGCTGTCCGTTTCAAGTGCATCTTCTTGTGCTCATTGAAATTATAACAAGTTAAAACTGTCACTGCACCTGCTCACTCCTGGGCGTCTGAAGACAATGTTAAAATGAAGTGACCCTTCATACAGAGTTAACTGGTTACATCAAACTGACATACAAGCATTAATGGTTTCAATTGGGATGTAAATGAGAGGAATAGCAGAAGTAACCCTGCTGTTAAGAGATATGGAATGGGCTGCAGGCGAAGGAACAAAAACCATCCTGTTTCTGAATGGTGATATTTCCTCATCTTTTGTTTCAACAGGATCCATTTACGTTCAGATGATGCATATCTTGAGATCCTTTGCACCAAGTGTGCAATGTTAACTGTCTGGGTAGCATACATTTAGAAACAAAGGGTTGGAGGGTGTTGGGAAGGGAAGCGTTTTTTCTTCCTCCCCCTCTCCAGTTGGCTGGAGATGGGCCCGAAGAAGGTAGGATGAGATGAGTGGGTGTGTCAATTCAATGTTCTGTACTCATAAACTGTTCCATTGTGTAATTGTTTCTGTGGGTTTTGTGTAACTTACATTTTTTCTGAGGAAGACCTTATTTTTTGTGTGCTGCTGAATCATGTGGTGTTGCATTTTAGGCCTGAATTAATAAAATGGCCTAACTTGTGCCATCTTCTGTAAGAAAGAGAGAAATAAACTAAGAAACTTCATTGCAAAAATCTCAAGTGAGGTTATCTGTCCAGAGACTTATGTGTTACTAAGAAATTAAAGAGCATCAGGGAACTCTTCTGGACCTTGATTTTTTAATTTTTTTTTTAACTTTTAAATTATTAGAATAGTTGCTGGCATGGTTATGGTCCCGACTAACTAGCATTATCCCAAACCAGTTCTGGCCATAGTTCAGGAATAGTTGCAGACCCAGGACCATTCCTAGTAAACCATTTGAATGTGGCCATTCTTTTTCAGAGGATATTATGGACTCTTAATTTTGACTGATATCTCCTACTAGTTCATTCAATGAGTCATATTTTATTAGAATACTACACTGCAGTTCCTGGAAAGAAATTTAAATTATATTTTAATATCAAAAGAGATGGAACATTCCCCACTTTTTGGACAATTTATTCCTCTAAATCATTTGGGCTTACTGTCTGTTTCAAAGCACATGGCTCCAATTTCCAGTCACTGATTGCCATTTTAATTTTCTTTTCAGTACTTCTTTCTTCAGAAGATACTTATACACTGTAATCAAACATGATCTTTATAACAGATTGTGTTTTTCAGGTCTTTGTTCATAAGGCATTTTCTATAGCTCTGTAAAAAATACTGCTGCTCTCTTCCATATCAACACCCATGTTCAACATCCTTTTAAATAATGGTAGCTAATGCAGTTTTCATAGAATCATAGAATGGTTTGGGTTGGAAGACATTTTAAAGGTCATCTAGTTACAGTCCCCCCTGCCCTGGGTAGGGACACCTCCCACTAGAGCAGGTTGCTCAGAGCCCCATCCAACCTGGCCTTGAACACTTCCAGGGATGGGGCATCCACAGCTTCTCTGGGCAACCTGTGCCAGTGCCTCACCATCCTCACAGTAAAGAATTTCTGTCAAATATCTGCTCTAACCCTTGTAAAAAGTCCCTCCCCTCTTGTAGGCCCCTTCATTATACTGGAAGGCTGCCATAAGGTCTGCAGCGCTCTTCATTCTCGACTCTCTGTCCTTCCTACCATTTCTCTGCATTATTTTCCGAACCTCGGCATTGCACTCGTTGGAGGCTTTGTTCAGCTACAGCTTCCTGCAGTTCCTCCCAGAGTCACCACTGTCCAGTCTGCAGCCTCCTGTGCTGCAGGCAGAGCCTCTGTTCCTTGTGAAATTGTACCTTTAGCTACAAGTTGTTTGAAAAGGTCCAGGTTATCCCAGAATGACTCAGATCACTCTGTATGAGTGCCCTGTCCCTTCAAGTAACTGTAACCAGGCAAAACTTTGCTGTCCACAGATCTTATGGGAAATGGTACTTACAGCCTTGAAACCATTTTTCTTTCTTCATTTAATAGTACCCACAAATATAATAAAAATGTCAGACTAACAAGGCCCTGAAAAAAACCCTTTCTGCCACAGCATTTTGTTGACCTTTTTTTCCATTTTAAAAAATTTATTTCATTTTTATTCTACATTGGGTTGCTGTATCTTCATCCCTTTTCCATTTATTAAACATTTATTTGAATACCATCCGTTTTTTGTTAATATGGGTTTCTTCTTTAAAAAGCATTATTAATAAAATCATAGAATCATTAATTTGTAAAAGACCTCTAAAATCACCAAGTCCAACCTTCATTCAGCATATATTTTAAGAGCTACTACAAATCAGATGCTTAGTGATGACATTCAACCTTCAGCATTGTATTTTTTGGGGCAGATTTCTGTGGGTATGGATGGTTTGTTAAGATTAAAAAAGCCTTAGTAAGGGAAAGTCCTGAGCCAGTTTCACTGTGAACTATAAGGGGAAAATGTCAAAATGGAGTTATCTGGCAATGACAATAGGATTTGAAAATGCTGACAGTATTGTGGAGAAATTTTTGCTGTTTATAAAGTATTCATCCAATTCTAAAAAGCAATGAATTACAAAGCAAAACCCTTGCAATTTAATCTAAGTAATAGCTGATGATTGCTATTGGTTGCAAGTGGAGTAACGTAGAGGTTAAAACCTCTTTTTATTCCCCCCCTCCATGTGTTCTGATATACCAAACACAGAGCAGAGCCCTCCATGGAGTTCAAGGCTCTCAAGTTTCCCTGGGCCAAAGATATATACATCGTTTACAGAGTCAAAATAAACAATTAGCAAAACTTTTAAGAAATGGCTAATGTGTTTCTATTTGTTATTAGCCCAGCTGGTCAAGTATTTGCTGAGAAGCCTGCTAACCATCCAGAACTCCCTACTGTTACGCCCCTGCCTATGGATAATATACAACATTCAGTACTAACTGTTTACAAGAGACTTTACACTTTAGCTGTTCAACAGGCCCTTGAAGTATTTGCTTGGAGTAATAAGTACTTTCCAGACTATAGTTTCTAGCTTTTCCTGTTCACGGTCTTGAATTCCGACATGAACTTCAAGTGCCAAAAGGTGTTCAGTTTTACTTCTCAGCCCTAAATATCTGCAGCTATCTCCTAAATTACAGAAATTTACACTGTATAAGCTGCAAGCAAAACAATCTTCAAGTACAGTCACATACTTTGGAGATAATTGCTGGTCTTTCCTTATAGCTAGGAAGCAGCAGCTGGATTTTTCTTGTGCTCAGGCTTCTCAGGCTTGAGAAACCTCAAGGCTGATGCCAGAAACTAGAAAGTTATTCAGTGATGCATGGGACAGCCTCAGACACATGTTACAGGGGTACAGGATGGTTTGTTTATCTACAGGGAATATACCTGCCAGTAAAACTACTACAATTTGCAGATGTTGTACAACAGAGAGTTAGCACCTACTGAAAGGACCACACTGTTCAGAACCGTGTGGTTTTTGGATTCATAGCTTGTTTCAGAATTCTTAGCGAGCCATAATTACTTGACATGACAAAAACATTTTAATAACTTTGTGGTTTTAATTTTTTCTTTCTTTCTTTCTTTCTTTCTTTCTTTCTTTCTTTCTTTCTTTCTTTCTTTCTTTCTTTCTTTCTTTCTTTCTTTCTTTCTAATTTTGTTTTCTTTCTCTATGTTTTGCACCCTTTGCCACATCCAAAAGTGAAGATGAATGCTACATCTACAGAGATCTTGAAACAACAGAACGTGGACTTTGTAATAGTTTTTTTTCAATTTCATGGTATCGTCATGTGTAAGAAATGAAAGAAACAGTTTGAGCAAGCAGTCAGCACTTAATTGTCTGCACACCAAACCTGAGATGAATTAGGCAAAGGCAAATTAGAATGGGATTTGCAACATTAGGTCATAATTTACCATACTGTAAATACTAGAACAGGCTAGTTTTAACCTTTCAGAAGTCTAATGTAAAATCCTGGGATGCTTTTACCTGCGTGTCCTGCCACTCTTATGACCAAAAAAATCTTGCAGGAGGAAGATTTGCAAAGAGGACAAACAACCTTGCTTTTCCTTCCCTCCCCTAGAGTCAAAACTAATTGTAGGGACACATGGAAAAGTCTGCAAACCCAATGGGAAGAGGAATCAGGAACTGCTCAGAGTTAATATACCTTCAGCAGTGTTAATTCCCTCTTACACTCTGTTGTTTTCTTCTGGACATCACAGGAGTCAGAGTGCCTTGTGGGGAGAGTCAGGCCATGACAGCACAGTCAGTGAGGAAGCTCCTCCAAGGTGGCTGAGGAGAGGGCTCTGCCTGAAGACATGGGAGTTCAGGAAGGAATTCCTGAGCATTGCTGTGTTTCAGATAGTGTCCCACTGCCTCTTCCTTTCCCTGGTCCCACAGCATGAGTGTGGAGAAGATGCTTTCCACTGGTAGGCACAGTGGAACAGCAGGGCTGAAACCATTCCTTGTCCTCTTCAGGACAAGCAAATGGCTGCATCCCTCTGTTTATGTGACAGATATAAACTGCAGTCTTCTATGGTTCGAATTTAAACCAAAATCATTACATTGCTTGGTTTCAAGAGGTCAGGAAGCTCTCTCTAAAAATCCAAGCCCAGGCCCCTAAAATCAGTAGTGACGTTTAAAAAAACCCATGTAGCTGGAATATGTTGCCCATCGCGGCACTGAGCAGCAATCTATAAGACATTATCTGCAGTCTAGCTCAAGAAGATAAATTCAGGTTAGATCAGAAGCATAAATGCTTCCTTATAGGGATAACTCAGGCAAGCTGCAGACATCAATGGAAACTACAGGAATACAATAACTGTGTAATGGTGATCCCCCTATTTGTCAGCCTTGTCTATGCATGGGATGGAAGAGGAGACCTTTCATTAACTGTATAGAAGGCTGGCACTACAGCAGATCCATATCATACCATGTCACGTGGAATGCAATTTGTCAGTTCCTGTGTAGCAAATTACGATGATATCTGTTTAAGAACATGTTTGCAAGCAGTCAGCTGGCAAGTGCATTGTACACTGGCCCATCTGTTACCACAGTAATTGGGTCATCCACTTCAGAAGAAGCTGTTTTGCCCGTGCAGTGACAGAAGCAATGACCTCATGTAAAGAAAGCCTGCACTGGACTAAGGATTCTAACAATGGGATAGAGGAAAGAAAGTATTCCTATGGAACCAGCTGGAAACAGCAGAACCCCGTTAGGCACGTGTTCAACTGAGTCTCTGGAGCAGGTCTAATTGCACCTCAGAAATGATGTTGAAGGAAAGCACAGAAAAAGGTTCTGAGAGTTATCATTACCAAGGGGACTGCACCCTGCCAAAGAGAAGGTTGCCAGGACTAGCTGTCTTCTTGTCCAGCACCACAGGTCACCAGCTTCAGCATCATTCTGTTAACACCTGATGCTGTCCATGTGAAAATATGGTACTGGGAAGGTACTAGAAGGTATTTTTAATTTGTAGGTTGGCATTCTTGTTTTGGATTTCCTTATTTAATAAGAGTTAATAACAGAGTTGATTTCTGATTTAAAGATAATCAGGATTGTGGTTACAAATATTAAAAAGTTATAACTTCTGTTTTACCTGTTCATGACAGGAGAATCAGTCCTTCTTGTACATTAAGTATTCCTTTTTCACCTCTCTGTCTGTGTCTCAGGGCAATTACCCATTAAAAAAAACTTCGGTAGAATTATAACTCTTTTCTATCCCTAGCAATTTTAAAAGCTAGAGAATCTGCCTTTCTTAAAGTTAGGCTCTGGTCTGAACAAGAAATACTTGTTACAAAAAGCTTATTTTGCCTCATCAGATGGATTTCCGCCTCCAGTCTTTATCCCATAAACCTTTTGATTTTCTAAGACGAGCTCCATTACCATGTTTGCAGAATGAGTTTCCAAGAGTTCAAGTGTCCATGATGCCTTGGCCACTTCCATGGCACAAAGTCGTGTAAAAGCTTTTTGTAGTGAAACTCAACAGTCTCCTGCTAATGCAGACATAGGGAAAACATGCAAAGCAAACTGAAAAACTAAGCAAAACTTCTCTTCAAATATAAGGGAAGCATCTTATGGCTATAATTTTTGGTGCTTAATCTCTACATATAGTACATAGTCTTCAAATGAAGTCCAAAACTGAAAAAAAAACTACAGAAGGAGGACAAAAGGAAAGATGAATCATTCTAGAATGAAGCTTGCTCAGACTTTGTGACCATCAGGGTCACTTCTGGCCTTATAGTTAGTAAATCTCTACCAGCAATATATGAGGAGTGAAGCTTTCAGCTACGTTAGCCATTTCCACCACTTATTTCACACTGGACTTTTAAATTCCCCAAAGTATTTAAGAGAGTCATCACCTGAACAAGACAACAGTTGCTGAAAATCAGTAATGTTTGACTTAATCTAGAAGAGTACAACACTGCCAATCAACCCATTTCTTAGATGAGCTGCAAAATACGAGGTGAAAAACATTCAAAGACACGCTCATCACATTTCTGCCATCTTAGGCAAAAGGCTTGTTGCTAGTGGTAAGGGAGTGACTTTTGAAAGAGGAGCTAAATAATAGGACTGAGGCAGAGAGGGAAATACTCAAACATCTTTCCAATAGATGCAGTCACGTTGTACATATGACATCAAGCCCCTCATTGTGAAGGATCTCTGTGAACTCTTCTGTTGCACCATTCTGATGGCACTTGGAGGCCCAGTTTTCTATGCATCATCTTAGCCTTGTGGGAAATGCATGCTGTGCTATGAGATTGGTCTAGCTGGACCACTAATAATGCTAAATTGTTATTTGGATGCCCAGCTTTATAGTAGGACAGATGATTACTTTTTATTTTCTTGCACTGCTAAGAAACCTGGAATTTTTTCACTTAATACTGTAATCATGGTGCTCTCCCTGAGCAACTGCAAAAGCAGACAGTGGTCAACTTCATCCAAATTGTTTTTCTTAACCATGCCTCCTTTTAAAAATAGAAGTAGCCTCACACTTATGAGACAGCCAGAAGGTGTGCCAACATCCACAATAACTTTGTAAAATATCTGCTGACAGATGTGATTGACATGAGACTTTGAATGTGAATGTCTCAGTTTCTCTTTAAAAGTATCCACAATTTTTCTTTGATTATCCCGGCTTGAGGCAGCAACAGGGACCGGTAAGTGGCTGCCTTTAAAACAAACATCATCAATGTTTTACAGATCAATCAGCAGGGGTCCTGCCTTTGCCAGTGATGAAAATACACCTAAAGATCTCATTGTTAATTGGGTCATGTTCTTTCTGGTAGGAGTTTACTGGGTGTTGAATCCAGGCCTTTTCCCCACACATATAAATATTACATGAATAACAATAATCACAGCAGTAATATGTTTATTATGTTTATTATCACTGTGCCAAGCAGCTGCATTCACGGAGGAAGACCCTGTTTTGCTGGATGTTACACAAGCCCAGAATAAAGCAGGCGGCTCTGGCTGAAGGGGCTAATGATCTAAGTAGGAGGCAGGATTCAAAGCTGGATATAGACCAGCTGGCATGGAAGGCCAAGGAAACAATAAGACAGCACTAATCAGTGAATATGCTGTGATCTCAGCATAACAAGTCTCTGTTGACAAGCTTTCAGTAGAAAAGCATTTCCCCCTCCCCCTTGAAACAAGAAGAAAAAAAAAAGTTTTAAGAAGTAATTAAAAAGAGGATAGTATTTTAATCTTGCATGGTTATTGGGGTCAACTCCTAATTGTAAACCGGCAAGTCTAGAAGAAAACCCAAGAGTGCTCATTTGAAAATCTAACATAAGGGCTAACGCTTGTCTTAGGGTGGATGAATAGACAATGGGAACCTAGAAAAGGAAGAATGACATGAGAAGGAGTGAAACAGAATATGCAGAAATAAGAGTGATGTATTCAAAGAAGTGAATTTGGCAAATACAGTTTGCAGTAGCTTTCTGATGGGACAAGGCCAGATTTGCCAGTGCTGGAGGAAAAAAGTTTCAGTAATCACAACAAGAGACAGGGTGGATGAGATTTTAGCTGATCAGGTGTTAACCAGATGTCTACAGGTATTCACTCAAGCAGGGTAGTGAAGTACCAATTTAAAATAGAAAAGGCAAAAAAATGTCAGAAAATCTTTACAACCCAGAATTTCTTGTAATTACATAATTAATATATTGGTCCTCTTAAATAGCACTCATCAGCTTCAAGCCATCCTTATCCCTAACTTCTTTTTTTCCTTTGGACATTATTTGAAAAAGTTGTGACTATCCACAACTAGAACAATAATGCACACAATTAAACCTCTTTAACAGTGTACTGAGGGACAAAGTGTTCAGTTAGCACTAGTATTACTAGATATCTTACTCAGGCTGTACATGTTGCTGAGCACTGTTATCCGATAGCATTAGTGGACAAAAAACTTTGTAGATCTTGGCTCTCTAAATCCATGCACCAGTACTGAATGATTCCTGCAATGTAATTGAATCTTTTCCATGAGGCTTTTAACTATAGTTGAAAAGGCTTTTTTGATTATACCAGTTTCTTTTCTCCTTCTATGTAACTGTGGTATTACATCTACAGCTTTAAAAACATTGAAATGTCTTGCTGCTAACTCTAAGTCTTGACTGGTTTCAAGACCTTTTTTTACCCACCTATTATAATTACTGCAAAAAGGGTTTCTGCGTAAAAGAAATCATAAGGAATTTAAATTATTTATGTAACTTTATGGAAAAGTCAGAATTATTTTTCTCTGTGCCGTACAGTTTCTCCTCTAGATGGTAGCAGAGAACAAACTCTAAGGGACTTGCACTGTGAAGGCTGGGATTATGCTAAATAAAAAACCTGCTGCTGGAGAATTATAATTTAAAGAAGCTGCAAAGTCACTCTATATTAAATTATATTCATGTTCAGTTTTCACTTGACATAGGTAAGTAGCATTATGCTGGATTCACCAATGGCTCCGAGTAAACTTCAACCTAGAGTTTTGAAGCAATTTTATTATCAAAAACCTTAATGCACTATGATTTGCCTTTATACAACTGTTATGCAAACTCTTCCTTAAAAATACAAACATCATTATTTTAATAGTCCTAGACATCTTCTGGTTTCTTCATAGAACCTTCTCTTGATTTCCTCAAATGTAGTTGAACTGAAATCTGCCATGTCCAATAGTTACTGGATCCTGAAGTATTTATACATGTAAGTATAAGTATTTATATATGTATCTATTTATATAAGTATATATGCAAATTTTTTTTCATATTAGCTATGAGTAATTCATATTCAACTTCAATTTTTGCAGTTTCTCATTTTGTACATAACAAAATGCCCTTCCAGATTTTAGTTCCAAGCTGTATTACACAGGCTTCTACATCTCAAAATGTTCTGGAATGAATAGTAGTAGTGCTCACAAAAAGATTCCATGTAAACCACCTTCTTTTCAACTTACTAGTAAATGAAAAAAAGAGAATCCTTCTATAGGTACATGTGCCTGCCTTATGACCACCAGTTTTATTAAAGTCAAGACATCCCTCTGAGCAGCAGGAAAAGAAACTAGGCTTCTCAAAATTATCTCAAGTCTGGACAGGGAAGGCCTCATGTCGGTAGAATGAATCACAAGCTAAAAAGTGTGTGTAAGCCTGTGTTCACTGTCTTCTGTTGTCTTTAATTTTGCATCAACAGATCCAGATTCTAATTCACTATTGTTTGCAAATATTAAAAATCATTATCCCATGATCTCTGAAGACTCCTTCAGCACGTAACATTCCTTTTTGATAAGGGTGAGTGCTCCTTTGCAGTGGGAGGAAACAGCAGCAGCAGCAGCAGCAGGAGGAGGAGGAGGAAGGGGCTGTGCTGGCCCTTTGCTCTGCGGTGGAGCCCAGTGGCTGCTGCCCAGGTTCCAGGCCAGGTGTGCTCTGGCTGCAGCAGGGCGCTCTTTTGGCAGCCCCTGGCATCCCTCTGTGAGGAGGGTGGCATGCCCATCCAGCTCCTGGGCATCCTGCAGCAAGAGGGACCTGTGACAGAGATCTTCCACAGTGCTGCCAGCAGAATAGCCCTTCATGAGCTGATGGAAATTCTGGACACTGGCGAAGACAAGCTGTGCTGCTGCTGGCTGTCCTCAAGGTGAGCCCTTCTGATCTGATGCTGGAAGAGCTCCTTTCTGGCCTGGAGTCTCCAAAGGCTCATTGAGAGCCCTTGCAGATCTTCCTGCAGAGCATTCCTGGCAGAGCTTTTCATGACAGAGCTCTACAAGGAGTGGATGGCAGCCATGCAGAGGAGCAGCAAGCAGGCACAGCTGGAGGAACTGAAAGCATAAGCATGGATTGCAGCCTGCCAGGTGAGCAGGGACTGGGAGGAACCCAACACTTGCCTGTCAAGGGACTGCCTCCTTCTAAAGCTGATGTTTCTGGTAGCTCACCTTTGCTGGGGTGGACTTGTGTATTGGGGGAAAATGCATGGAATAGCGAGCCTTCCGTAGTGTGGGCTTGGCTGGAATCGAGTGCTGGGAAGAAATGCTGGGCTTCCTTCCTTCCTCAAGCACAGGAGCCCTGATGGCTGGCTGAGAGCACCTGCACAGCTGTGCAGCACAGCTGCTGGCTGCCTCCTGTGCCAGGCTGGCTCTGGGGGCGACTTGGTGAAGCTTGCATTGCTGTTCCCTCAGCGTGGCTGAGAACTCACCGGCAGCCAACCTCTTCCTGAGAGCTGCTGGCCTTCCTTCAGCACATTGGCCACAACACCTGCAAAATCCTTCCAGAAAGACAGCTTTCCAAAGCAAAGTCTTCCACCACAGAAGGTGGTGTGGCACCAAAGGGCTCTCTGTGGAGCTCTGTCTCATGAGAGCAGAGGAAATCCCAGCGGAACAAAGCAGGCAAACATTTTCTTGGCTGGAGAGTGACTGCAGGCTCCCTAACCCATGCCCCCGCAGTGAAGTGAGGGTCATGCCCCCAGTGTGTGAACATTGTGTTCCCAAGGGAGGCCTTTGATGAAAGGGCTGATGCAAACCAGCCCAAGGGATCTCCTCTGCAGAGCAGAGACAACAGTGGGACAGAGTCTCTTCCTGCTCCGGGCTGTCCCTTGCCACCTGCAGACTCCAATACTTCTGCTTTAAGCACCGGTTACTTTGTCTCCAACCAGCCCAGACACCGGGGTTAGGCTGTCTGGGATGCCCAGGAGAACTAGAGAGCCTGTTAAAAGAGAGAAGGTAAAGGGAGGCAGCTTTGATAAAATCAAGAGCTGACTGCAGTTGATCCTACCTTTCACCCCCTCATCCCACTGTGGGGTAGAGAGTTTTGCAGTCTCCTCAAAAGAAAACAAAAAGCCAAGAAAAAGGAAGAGAAGCGAGTCCTGTGCAGAGGAGAGGGAATAGCATCCAGCGAGGAAAAAGAGGAGACTGAAACTAAACACCAAGATACAGAAGAGGAAGGGGCCAGTTGCGTACCAGGCTCTGCTGCCCATTCTTCCCAGCTCTCAACACTGCTCTAAGTCAGTTCAGCTTGCTGGCAAGGGACAGCCAGGGATGGTGCTGCACAGGGCTTGGGAAGAACTCCGTGGCAGCTCCCCAGGGGACTCCATTGAGTCCTATGCCTTGGCACTGGGGCACTGCGCATCTCTGCACGTGCATGGATTCCTAAGGACATTATTTCCCATGGGGATGAGGTGCCAGAGGCAGCCTGTCACCAATGTCAGCACTAGCTCTCTCTTCTGGGCTGTAAAAGATTCCTTGTCAACCATGTTTCCCAGAGAAAGGGAAACCAAGGCATGCCTATTCCTGCCTCTGGGGGTTTACCAGTGCTTTCTGGCTCTGTCGTTGCAGGTACCGATCTCCTGTCCCTGGCTGAACCCCTGTGACCCCTGGCCTCCTGCAGGGGCTTTTCTGTCTCTCTGTTTTGCTTTCTCTCTGTCTTCTAATTTGTGCCTGTTGCCTCTGGTGCTCTCAGTGGGCACTCTGGACAAGAGCCTGGGTCCCTCACCTTCATTTCCTCCCAGCACATTTAGAAAGAAACATATATTTTAATTTTTAGTTTATGTTTCTAGAGAGATAAATATTGATAACACATACACCCTGTCCCACAGTGACAGAGGAAAGGCTTTCCCTGAGGAAGAGCTGGCAGTGAGTGGCTGAGAGGGCGGAAATCCTCACCACGTTTTTGGTGGTAGGTGGAAAGTTCTGAATCAGGGAGGAATTCTCCATCTTCCAGAGCATAGCACTGGTGGCTGTACCTCAAGTGCTTTAAGGACCTTTCTAGTGCTTTTTTACACACCTGGAAACCTGGAACATAGCAGCACCACTTTCCTGGAAACCACCAGTGTTGAGGCTGTAACTTGGGAGTTCTGGAGAGGAATTTAGGCTCAGACAAACTTTTTCATAACTTATTTTGGAGTACAGGGAAAGTAAATGCCTTGAAAAATTCTTCTGCAGAGGGAACTTGGATCAGGAACTATTCTTCACCTGCTGCACATCAGTGCTGGTACAAAAGCTGGGGTCCAGCTCGTAAAAGTGAATCTCCACTAAAACTACTCTTAAAGACTTTTGTAAGAGAGTGGTTTATACATTGAAATTCATTGACACTAATCAGACAGTTCACAGTATAAATAGTATGCATAAAACTTGTGCCTTTGAAAATCTGCTAACCATAATCATGAAACTACATGTTCTTGATATACAGAACTGTGAATTGTTTTATAGAGCATTAGTTTCCTTCTAGTTTATTCCAAAGAAGAGATTTTTGAAACCTTTTTAGAATTAAAGAGTAGAAGGTCTCAACCAATAAAACATGAATTTTTAATTAAATTTTGTTCCCACTGAGGACAAGGGAAAAGCAGAGATTCATTTATAAAGTTGCAAATATTAGTGCTAAGTATCATCACAGGTCTAGATGACAGCAAGAAAAATATGAACATTTAAAGGCATTCCTGGTAACCACAGAGGTTGTTGTAAGTCTGCCTACTGCTTTAAAAAACCCCTTTGTTTAAGTCGGATGTTCCCTGCACTGTAGTTAATACTAAAGACCTTTCAATGTTTTGGTATCATGTGTGGTGGCAAATACTTGTACTTTCTTTCTTGAATTTTCCAGATCCTGTCCACTTCCTTATGACCTATGTAGCTCCCACTTGGTTTTAGGCCACTATTTCCATTTTACTTCAAGAATTCTGAGTGTGGTTCAGCAAAGCATCAAAGTGTTCACAGAGCATAAGAAGAAGAGCACCCTTTTCATGAGGTTATTACTAGATTTAGGTATATTTTCTTGTGTATTTATAGCAAATTTCAGCAACACAATATTTTCCCCATCACCAACATTACAGGAAGATTAAACTATTAATATGCACATGATTTACGTGTGCAGTGTGTGTGTGAGCACACAGCAAATGCCTTCAGTTACAGCACTCACACACATTCGTAAGTTGATGGATACAAATGTGCACACACACAACAATCTACAGAGAGCAGATGGCTCCACTGTCTATTGCCATGTCCACAGCACTTCTTTTGATCAAAATTGAGACTGAAGGCTGTCAGCCCCCCAAAATAAAACATCCTCAAGTGCATCCCATTCAATCATTCTGACTGCAACTACTTAATTAATACACCTTTCCTGGAGATACTTCGTTTGGTACTTATTATCTAATGGTTGTTTTAATGTAAGTTTGGGGTAATCAATCAAAATACCCAAGCAAAAATCCTCTCCCGATATTTTCAAATAATCAGAATACTCATACTGTTCTATTCTGCACACAGGTTTATTTCACTGTACTTTAGATGAGACTGAGCAGGGATTATATTTTCCTTATTTTCACCCATTCGTTTCCACAAACTAACTTTATTTTGGCTCTGACATGTCAAGACACAAAAAGCATTAGTTAAAATCCAATGAAAACTGCAGTCCTGGGGGATTTAAGCCTATGCTTTAATGCTTTGCTGAAATTAGGAATCTCTGCAGGGAGACACGTAGAAGTTTGTTAATTTTCCCAGGAATTGCCAGTGAACAGATAAAACTCATGTCATTTGCTGAGTATTGCCTGAACAGTACACACACACCAATAACGCAGGCCTAACCTGAATTGTGACATTAAAAAACTGCCTGAGCAAGTTTAACTGCGCCATTAGTCTTACATTTATAACTATGTAACAGCTAAATTGTCAACACATTTTCTTCCACAGTTGCAATAGGAAAACTACCAAATCTGTTTTGGGATTTTTCTAAGTTTTAGTTATGGGAGAATCCTATCAGCTGCAGAATTGCCAGGTTTATAAAGTTAGTCAGCCAAAGATAGATTTAATATCAAACAGGCCTTGATATGAAAGAGAACACGGGAATATCTGTATGCTAGTTCTCTTTAATAGCAAATTCCTTAAAAAATGAAACCAGAACAAGAAAATAAGTCTTAAAAAGCTCACAGCTGTATATAAGTTTAATAACATTAGATAAACTTAACAAAATAATGTATTTATCAAGTAAAACTGAGTTAAGCCATCAAACACAGCAAATTCAGACAGAAAAACTATTAGCAAGACCACCTGTATGTTTCTTGCTTAATTTCTAATTTTAAATCAGAATTATTTGTTACTCATAAACAGTTAATTTCCCTTAAAAAAGGAACCTGATATAAAATTCATGTCATCAATGTTGTAAGGTGAATGATAAAATGGTTATATCTCTATTTCCAAACAGTCTGATTTGCTTTTCTGAAGAAATATATCTTGTCTTTCTCACAAGAAACAGAGGAAACATTTTAAGAGTTGAGTAACACTCAGAGGGATTTCATATTCCCATGAAAGGAAATGATAATATTGTACCGTATTAGAGTTAACTGTAAACTTTTAAATTACTCTTATTGATGTCTGTGAGTCTTTTAAGCATGGAAGTCACACAGAAAACTATGATATAATGGGGAAACTATAGTCATTGTACAGAAGTTATACATCACAAATCTATTAGTGTTTTCTAAACACTAATAGTGACCCTGTCAAGAAAGTATATTTGTATTTCCAGATACAAGAAGGGGTAAGGTTTCACA
This sequence comes from Callaeas wilsoni, assembly GCA_013398955.1. NCBI lineage: Eukaryota > Metazoa > Chordata > Aves > Passeriformes > Callaeidae > Callaeas > Callaeas wilsoni. The sequence continues at coordinate 27,487 of VWPU01019644.1, forward strand.
CCCAAAGATATGAAATAATCACAGAATCATAGGAAATACTTCCCCCTGGTTTACTAGCTGTTTAAAAGAAAATAAATAAAGGGTGAGAATAAATGTTGAATTGGAAGTTAATACAAAGAAATCTGTCCTGTTGAACACATTAAGTTTTTGGAAAGGGACATAAGAGGACCAAGTTAGCAAGGATATGAAGTAATTCAGCATATTCAGAGCTTTGTTATTGAGCTGCAACAGATTTAACAATGTTGTATGTGGTGCAATTCAAAGACTGTTAACATTTAATATTGGTAAATGTAAGCAGGAAAAAGCAAATCTTGATTATACATACACGTTAGGCTGTAAACTACCTACTACCTCTGCAAAAATAGACTTTGAAGTCAGTAGAGATGATATTAGGAATTCTTGGTAAAGGAATGCAGAACAACATATTTCATTGCCACAAAACTTCAGTCTCTTCCTTTCAAAGAAAACAGAAGAGAGTGAAAAAGGAAGGACAAAGATATCAATAACTTCCATGTAATGAGAGATTAATGAGAGTCCTCAGTGAGGACAAGAGGCAACTCGGGGTATACGGAGTTATGAAGAGCATGGGGGAGGTGATTAAGCAATGATTACTTGCTTATTTCTCATAGCACAAGAACAAGACAGCCCTCAATGAAATTACAAGGCAGCTGCTTTACAACAAACCAAGGGAAGTACTTTTTCATGCAGCACATAATTAAACAGCAGAACCCAGGGGATACTGTGGAGGTCAAAAATATATGTTAATTCAAAATATATTAGAAATGTAAGATAGGCCTATGAGTGGCTATTAAACATGATATTCCAGATGAAATTTCCATCTTGGAAGTCCTGATGGCTACAGTACAAGGTAAAAGGATTGCTCTGTTCCTTTGCATCCGTAACCAGCTTTGCTCTAGTTCCCTTCACTGGGCTTCTTGTGCTAACCCACTTCAGAATTGCCATCTCCTTCCTTCTTGTGCTCTTGTGCCTGGCTTTCTCCATCTGTCTTTCCCTCCTTCCAGCTGTTTTCCGGATCAGCTGTTTTCACCACCACACAAAGCCCAGATGGCTGAGCACTGAGTACAGAGAGATACGCAGTTCCTGTGCCTGGAGCTGTGTGATAGCCCATTCTGCTCCTGTAGTGGCAGAAATAGGTGGAGTCCCATCACACAGAGGAAATATGAAGGGGAGAAGAATGCTTATGGTCTTCAGAAATATTATGTGCTGACCCCCTGAGTATTCACATGGATTATGTGTGGCTTTCCCCCCAGAACTCTGGCAGGTGATGACTCTTGAGCAGTTTCACAAAGACAGCGAAAGGCATTTCCTTCATTCCAAAAAAACTACCATGTCTAAACTTGAAGTCACCCTCCCAGAGGTACTAGATTTCCAGAGTGAAAAAGCTTTGATATTATCTGTATTGTGTGTGTAATAAATCACTTTTTTTCTGTTCCCAAAAGCAGATCAATGTTTCTAGCCAGAGCTCAACAAGCAGGTTGCTTGTGGCAGACACAGCCCATGGAAAGTTCCATCCGGATAGTTTCAGACTGGCAAATTTTATACTGGAAAGAGCAACTTACAATGGAAAACGTTAAGAACTCTCATGCATGGCTATCCAGTTCTTCCAAACCTCTTACTTTCCCCACTAAAAGTATGTGCGTGCATGTATGTATGTGTATATTTTCACATACATTCAAACTGGCACCAATAAAATGATACTTTAAGACAATGTTGTTTCTGTAAATCTCTTTCCCCACTGAACAGCCTTTGCCTAGGTTTTCCAGCACAGCACTCCCTTGCACAGCATAAGCAGGGCATTCGAACATGGCACAATACCATTTTAAGCCACTGTTACAGTTTCAGCCACCACAGCCGGCAATCGCTTGAAGAAGAGAAAACGGCCGGCCTATTGAAGAGTGTGTAACCCAGCCCGCAAGGACCCTTTGGGATATTCCAGGTTCCGAGCGTGCCAGCAGCTGTGAGCTGAACAGAAAGCTTGCAGCGCTGACCGAGCTCTCCTTGCAACACAATACCACATTGTCCGGGGCAAGCGTAAGAACACTCCTTCTGCAGATAAGATGAGCTTGGCAGAAGTACCTTTTTAAGGGCCATATTTCACTTACAAGATAAACATATCACTTAAAGCCTACTACTAATTTTTTCCATTTTTTCCCCCATGTGAAGGATCTCTGTATAAACAAATAAGTAAGTGAATACTTCTTCCTGGAACTGTTTTGGCTGTGACACCCCAGCTCTCCTCTGCTTGGGACAGCTGCGAACGGGCGCCTTGGCCCTGCGGGTGCCGGACAAGTTCGCGCTTTTGGCAAGAACCTGGGGCCGGGAAACTCCGCTGCGGCAGCATCTCCGTGCGCACCCGGCCGAACCGAGCCCGCGGGGCCCACGGCAGGCCCCGTGCCACCGCGCGAGGGAACCGCGCCCGCGGGCGGCAGGAGGGCGCAGATGCGTCCCCGGGGATGGCGAGGGCTCCCCGCTCCCCGCCCCCGGGGCCCGTCCCGCCCCGCC
>VWPU01019648.1:0-45678 GCA_013398955.1 Callaeas wilsoni
AAAGGAAAGGAAAGGAAAGTCAAACAAGAAAATTATGAACTTGTATAAATAGATACATTTAGCTGAAACATACTAAATCTAACAAAGCAACATGCTAGACATAAGCCAATATATATTGTCTATTTTTACTTCTATTCAACATGTTGGATAACAAGAAGGCAAAAAAGTGCTGGAGTTTCTGTCTTTTATCTGAATGTATGAATGTCTGCCATATTGTCTAGGAAGTCCCAGAAAATTATCTAACAAATCTCTTTTGTCTTGGAGTATTAGCTTGGATGGAAAACATCCCACTAATTCCTGTTCATAGACTTGTATGTACTACAGACTTTTATGCCATTCTTAATGCCGGATGCATTTTTAAAGCTGTAGCACAGAAGACAATCACTCTTTATTAAATCAATACCGGGTTGCCTTGGTACTTCTACCTGTTTTACCTATATGTTGTACTGGTACCACCATTCCTGTATAAGTCCAGAGAAAGAAGAGAGAAAAATAGCTCTGTGGACTTAATCTGGTTAATTTTTATAGCATTTCACACCATTTTCTTGATACCACAATCACTGATTTGGCTAAAGAATGACTTCTGGAAACAAAGTTAGCTCTAGAAGACATCAAGCTTTTAGAAAACTTACTTTGATCCCACTGCTCATTCTGCCTCACTTAGAAGTAAGACTTTTTAATTCTGATTTTTGAACTTTCAGCCACTGGCTTTTGTTCTGCTTTTATCAGCTAAATTATAGAGCCCTTATTATTAGCATCTGTGAGTTCTTATGGAGGTTCTTAAGTACTGCAATAAAATCACAGGCTTCAGAGTACTCTTTCTTTTTAATATGGGCTTTTGAAGCCTTAACATAGACTAATTTTCCAAATAATGAATTATTTTCTGTCATTCTTCTGCATTTTCATCATTTTGTGACAGCTGTGTGAAAAAGGGCTCTGATCAGTACACTTGTCTGGCTGAGGCCTGCACCTGATCACCATAACATGTCCCATCTTCTTCTTAAATCTTTATTTAACTTTCAGAGCAATGTCTCTCTGTCCTGCATGTGTGAGGGTTTAAAGGGCTGAGTGCCAGCTACTGGAGCCAGGCTGGGGGTGTAGGTAACTCTGGCCTGGTATCAGCTACTGGAGAGACTGAGGTCTCTGTGCCAGCTACTGGAGTGGGTGGGCATCTCAGCTGCCGCTCACTGGGGTGGGAATGGTGCGCGTCCCAAAAAACAGCTGTCAGGAGGAACCTGCATGAACAAAGCAAGTGAGGGGCTCAGTGCCAGCGCTTGGAGGGAGCCATGTGACAGGTGCTGAGGCAGTGTGATGACAACTGTCTTCAGCTTCTCCATACTGGATGTGCATGGGTCACTCACCTACTCACCTGCACACTTCCATCTGGACTAACCAGCAGGAAGGAGGTTCTGGATCTCGGATGACGTATCAGGTGGATGGGGAGTCCATGCTGGACAAGTATGCCAGCACTGCATGTTTGCTAGTAAAGATTAAGCTGGACCAGGCGGTGATGAGGGGACCCCTGGGGCCAGTAAGAGGGCCTGGAATCTGGGTGAGGTTGCCAGGCAGACAGAGGGATCATGCGGGTACTTGTGGGATCTGTGAATGTATGTGTGCTCATGAAGTCAGGTAATCCTGTGTGTGTACCTGCGTGAATGACCTCCTTTGTCTGCCACACAAAGAGAGGGTATGGCCACTGGTGCCCATGTTCAGGGGAGTGCTGTCAAAGCAGTGTCTTGCCTGTGCAGACTGTAGCCCATCCTGCCGGTGTCTTGTGTGTGTCTGTGTGTTTCTCTGGAATACTTGCGCAGCTGTGAAACTGTTTAAATCTACGAATGGGAAAGCAGCAAGAAAGTTCATTGGCTTGAGTCATACATACTCAGACCTCAAGCTGCCCCAGGTCTGGGCTTCTGTGGCCAGGCAAGGAAATGTCCAGGTTTCAGAGCTGCTGGAAGCAGTGGCCACTTATAACATCCCTTCAGATGCTTAAATGTCATTTGGGTTCACCAAGCATAGTTTGCCCTTGGTAAATCTGTGCTAACTACTCCCAATTAGCATCATCCTTCAGGTGATGGAAAATGGATTACAAAAATGTGCTCTTTAAGCTGCTTCCAGGAATTGAGGGAAGGATTATTAGTTTATAGTGCCTGCAGTGATCCCTCTTGCTTTCATTAGGACAAGGGTATCTCTAATCTGTCTAGTCATGAAGGACTACCACTGATTGCCATAATTTTCCATGGATTACAGACAGCAGCTTTTCAGTCAGGGTGGGACAGCTCTTCTGGTACCCTCGGGTGAATCTGTGAATGTGAATATATCCAACTTTTCAATGTAAACCCAGAAACGATTACCTCTCTCCTTCCCAACTGGACTGATGCATGAACAGGTTTCTCCTTATGAAGAAGGGTGCACACAAAGTGTGGAGTTCTTTGGCCTTTTCCATATTGGATATTATTGTCTTTGCCACCTACTGGTGAATCTGCAATTTTTCCCATCCTTTTTTTGCCACTAGCATACTTATAGAATCCCTTTGTATAATCCATGAAATCCCTCCCTAGTGTTAATGACCCTCGGACTTTGACTTTATGGACTTTGTTCCTATGTTCCATTTCTACACACTTTTCTTACTGTCCACCCTTTTTTCCTTTTTTTTTTTCCTGTACTTCTTTGCATTTTAGTTCATTAAAAAGCTCCCTTGTTAGCCTCCTGAGTCATTTCCCAAAGTTCACTTCCCCTTAAAATAGTTGGGATGTCATTTAAAAAATCAGCCGTCTCTGACTGCACTTCCTCCCCATAATTGCTTCCCAGGAGATTCTGCCTAACAATTCCCCAAATAAATCCAAATATGATGTCTTAAAGTCTAATGTCCCAATTTTAGTACTTACTTCTCAGCCTTCCTTCTAAACCTGGGCTCAATTTTCTTTTACTCTGTAGTTAGGTCCTTGTCCCCTGAAAAGAGTATTTTTAAAGGCCCTCCTTCTGAGTTAAAAATGTCTACTTAGGGTTATATTCTTTTTTGCGTTGATCAGGTAGTTTCACTTCTTCCCAGCAGTCCTACTTTGTCTTCAGATGAGGTACTATGATTACAAAGCCCAAACCTTTGCAGACAGCTGTGCAACTAGGCATTGGTCTGCTGGAGACAGTTGCAGCCAGAGCTTTTCTCCTAATCAGAAGGATTGAAAGGGATACCAACACCATAAGGGATCACACGCCCCTCATTCTTCCCCTCAGAACCCCATACCAACCAACTGCTTAAGGTTTCCCTTGGACGTGTCGTTACCACTCAGATGAGTGAATAGCATGAAGCAGCAGTTGTGAGGCTGAAAAACCAGCAATTGCTCTATAAAATTATGAGCCTGAGCTCCAGGGAAGGAGTACACAGCCCAAGACTAGAGGTCTGGCTTGCAGGCAGGGGACTGTGCCACACAGGAGGGAGTATCTGACCACTAGAATCTCTCAAAAGCTCACTAAGGATGGCTGTGTCATTTTATTATCAGTGTGCAAAAGTACAGTTAAAGATTGTCTCTGCTGCCAAAGATTTGTCATCCTATTTTTGGGAGAATATGTGATAAATTCATCTAAATAGACTGATCTTTCTCTTCCTTGTTCTTTCATTTGGAAAATAACATATAATTTTTAGGAAGAAAGCTCAAGCACATGTGCTTGATTATAGATCTAGTGTTTTCTTCTACCATAATTAGCAGTTAGACTTTAGTGGTTGTTGAGTGCTAAATTTTCTTTGATAAATCTTTAAAAATAAATAAATAAATAAGTTGATTGGAGAGCCACAGAACATGCATAATTTTGTTCCAGACAAAATGAATGCAAATATATTTATTTGCTTTAGCATTTACAAAAAATTTCATTCTTTGAAAGTTAAAAACCAATGAATAACCTATCATTTTTTCTGCCTTGAGAAAAACTTAATTATTGGGAAAAAAAGATGTCTCTTCCTTAGTCTGGTAAAAATCCACTTACTATTTAAATGTTCTGTTTAATTTATTTCTTTCAGAATAATGTTGTTAAATAAGCCATATTTGTCAACTTATGGTACTGCAATTTATCATTTTGATACATGCCTCATATTGAAGTTTAACTAAGACAGTCATTAATTAGAAATCTTAATTATATGTCAGCCTTACTTTACGGGGTTTTTTTTTCTTATATTTTCAATGTAATTTTTCATTTAAAGAATAATTGAATATGCATTGCAAGTCTTGAAAAGAAATTTCCCAAGAGATTCTAAGGTTTTCTTGGTGAACTTATATTCTTCAGCTACTGGACTGTCATACTGTTAAGATAAGTACAGTACCCTGACAAAAGCAAATCTTAAGGCAATCTAATTTAAGATTCACATTTTGAACCCATGTCTAGACAAGTAGTGATAACTGTAATTCAATATAGCTGAAACAGTATTCTGCAGGAACTCGTATATGCTGCTCATTAAAGTACCTAATTAAATGCAGCTTCATATTTATAAGCAGGTGCTTCCTTCAAGTTTTAAGTTACAGCTCAATGAAATTTTGAAATAATAATTCACAATAGCAGACTTTGAAATATCCATACAATTCATAAAAATGAAACTGCCGGTAAGTACCACTTATACATCTAGAACTACATGGCTAAGCCTTCAATCTGCATTTGGTATTTGATAGCATTTTGGCTTTGATTTGTGATAGCTTTGACAGAACTTCTGTAGCAATAATATCAAAATACACAGATCTGCAAGAACAGGTTCGGTATGCCAGCATGTGATCTTAAACTCTTCAAAAGACAGGAACTCTGCAGATGGAGAAATTTATTTATGAAGAGAACATAATACAGAATAATACAGAACTGTAACCTAAGAGACTCATTTTGTCATCTTAACAGATTTTCAAAATTTGCAAGTTTTTCACATGAGTTAAATTTATAGTTCATATTTGGACACTTAGATCTATAAAAGATAGTCATACTGTTGAGCACAGTAGCTCCCACTAAGATCAATACAAATTATGTGACATGTAAAATGCTTGGAAATAGGTGAACTTTAAGCATCCAGTTATGTCAGTCACTAACATTATCCCCAAAAACACCAGTGTAATCATTTAGTCGTGATTATGACAAGAGTTTTATTTTAACATGAAGAGAAAAGCAATTGCTTATTAAGCATCTGGAAATCTTTGCCTATTAAAATAAAATGAAATTTGTTAGAAGTATATTTTGAAAGATATTTACTTTTTTTATCAGCTCTTAGCAGAGAATTTCTCAGTGGCTTATGAGGCTATACAAGCAAAACTCAGTGTAAATGTAGAGAGCTTTGAGATGGATGGATAATAATACTGTGAACTAGATGGTCAGTCAAATGCCTTACAATTTGAAAAAAAAGTTAAATTATTGAAAGTAATTTATAATTAAATTATATTTTTATATATATGAAATAATTAAATAAAAGTAAATATTAATCTTCTCTCTGGAAGAGCCATTTCCTTTGAATCCCTGAACACCATAAAGAAAAAGTCATTCCTTTGCCAGGTGCCAATAGGCCACTAACATTTCATCAGTGGCATGTTACAGCTAAAATTATTTAGCTACGCTGCTTATCTAAGATAAATACTATACATGTATTTGGAAAGATCACAATACATTGAAAAAATTTTAAAACTTCTTTCTAAAATTTCAAAGCTAACCTATTTTTTTAAATGGATATTTATTCTAAGAAAAAAACCCAATGAATTCTTGATTTGGATAAATTGATGAATTCTTGATTAATTCTTCACAGATTTTTATGTAAAATCCTAGAAGATTACATACTAAAAAACATTAGTTCATTACATGTAGAACATTTAAAAAGAATTTTCTGAAAATAACACCAATCAAATAATTAAAAGAAAACCCATTAAAATATCAACTTAAGCTTTGGTGCAGAATTCTTATACCTTCTTTTCTTTTGTTTTTAATTTTACATTCTGCAGTTTCCCTGCTAAAAAATAGCATCTGAAATGTGTATTGAGAAAATGAAGAAACCTGACATCAGAAAACAATCCTACTGCTTTCATATAAAAAAAATTAGAAGACTAGGAGACTCCTTATAGATTTATTGCATGATTAAAAAATAAAAATATTAAGATCACAAAAGATTTTTTAAAAATTGAATTTAGCATTAATGTTGTTCTTCCCTTACTCTTCTGTCAGTGTGCTTCTAAGCCATGTGTTCTTAGTTCTTTTAGGACCAGATACCCTTGCCATTTGCGGCATTCCATTCCCAGTCTCTCTAAAGATGTAATCAACACTGATGCACTTAGTGCCAGTTGTAGGGCTGATTTTCTGATGAAGATATGCATCCTATGGGAAATTATTTGAAATCACAGGGTAAGAAAATGCTTCTGAAGGATGGCTTCTCAACATGAAGTCCAGGTCTGAACTGATGTTGTAGAAATGAAAGTCTGTGCTAAATACTTATTCTTTTCAGCACTCTGTCACTCCAGATTACTAGTTAATAGTAAGTAGACAGATGACAAGAATAAGATGTTTATAGGCAAGTATTGTTGTTAAATAACAACGTGCTGTGTCATCTTTAATTACAGTGTAGCATTGCTCAGTTCTGTACTTGTCACAAGAGCTCAGACTGCAAGCAATAAGAATGTGTTATTCTGGGCATGAAGCATCTTCATTTGGAAAAACTTTCTTCTTCCACCCACAATTCTGCTACTGTCACACCTAAAATACATTCCTGCTTCACATATTGTTGAGATGCAATGAAATACAGATTCCTCCTCTAGTTCCAATCCCCAGCCATGGGCAGGGACACCTTCCACTAGACCAGGTTTGTCAGAGCTCCACCCAGCCTGACCTTAAATACTTCCAGGGATGTGGCATCCACAACTTCTCTGGTCAGCCTGTTCCAGTGACTCACCACCCTCACCACAAAGAATTTTTCACAGAATCATGGACTACTCAGGGTTGGAAAGGACCCACAAGGACTATTGAGTCCAACTCTTAAGCGAATGGCCCATACCAGGATCAAGCCTGTGATCTTGGCATTATTAGCACCATGCTCTTTTTCATAAAATCTATTCTAAACTCCCAGTTTGAGTCACTTCTTCTTTTCATTTAAATACATTTATTTATTTACTATTCATAGGATATCTCTGAAGTGCAGCATAAAATAACATTTAATAAAATCAGGAAAAGTTGCTCAAAACCAAGGAGTCAATTGGAAAAGAAATCAAAAGAAGAAATTCTTGAAAGATTAAAATGCAAAAGGAGACCACCTAAGTATTGATGAAACAGATTTAGTTATAACTACAGAGTGATAGGAAGAGTCTTATAACACATGAGTTCCTCACATTAATGTTGGTAGGCAGCACATTTCAATTTTGACCACTGGACCAAGACAAATAAGCACAGTACTAGAGAAGTTTTCAGGGGAGTTACCATCAACTTGGTGAGATTAAGTCAGGACTAGAGAGCAGGAAAAGGAATTGAAAAAGTAGTGAAGAGAATATTATTTTAATTTGATTATTTAATGTTGCTATTACTTTTGAGGTCCTACAGACTTCATCTGGTTCCTGTTGTCATGTTCCTTTCTCCCTCTCTGCTCAGCAGTCACCAGGTTATGTAGGGAGCAACCTCAGGGAAATAACATGGACGAAAACAAATTTTGTTGCATCTGTATTATTCCTCCATCCTTTCCTCTGGTCCAGCCTGCTGGATGGCTCAAAAACGCCAATAGGAACCCAAGCAACCAAAGTCTTAAATGAGACACACACAACTGATGGTGTGAGAAAACATAGCTCCATTGACAAAAGCACATTTACTTTAATTTAAAACATTTATCAAACTGCATCTTGATGCAACATATGTAACGCAGAGTGACAATAGGAGGTTATAACAGTCTTAAAGTTGTAAATTGACTCACTACTTATCTGCATTTCAATGCTTAAAACCTGCTGACAGATTTACTGACACAAAACTGACGCATGGTGCTTAAAAGAAAATGCATCACAGTATTTTGGATTCCCAAGATTGTTTTGAGTTGCAAAGGCTCCAAGAAGCAAGTTCCTCATGTTTGGGTATGGGTCTTTCATGACAGGATTACACAGCGTGTCTCTTATAGTCATTTGAATCCAGTTTAATCACTATACAGACTTGAAATGGTAGATTAAAAACAAAAAAATGAAGTCCCAAAGATTGAATTTGTATTACAGATTGAAAATAGTTACAAAGGAGAAACTTAAGAATTTGAAATCTTAACACTGATTTTCCTTCTGAGCTGTTTCCATTTCCCTTGAGATTTAGACCTCTTTTTTCCAACCTCTCACCTGGAACCTGTTTGTTTTTAAGTTTGGCTTTTCCATGTGAGATATTTCAGAGTATACTTCCACTGCTCCCTTCTAAGGGATGGAGTTCTTTTATCTTCTTCTGTCTCTATATTTTAGAACTTAGATCAAATTTATTTATTTGGTAGACAGAATGTTCTGAACTGCCCATGAAAATCATGATATGTATCAGTCTTCACTGCCAGTACTACTTATGGCAAAAATGCAAAAGAAGGAAAAAAGGATACTGCCCTCTTTTCTGGCATTGGTTTCCTTTCTTAGGAGCTGGTTTGGTTTTTTTTTAACTTTTATATTAGTGGCATTGTTTCTATAGCTCTCTCCTTTAATCCCAGTACACTATCTTGTAGGTGGCATTTTTAAAGACTGCTACATCAGTTTATAACTCCTATCAAGTGTGAGGGATTAGGTGGTCAGGATTCACTACACAAGACTTCCAATACACATTACAGTGCTGATGTCAATATCCTATATTGTCATTGCAGAGATCCTGTGTAGTAGAGGGCAGAGGTAAACAATTCCAGAGTGCTATGCCATTTTTTGTCCTCACTACTGGCTATAAAGTAAGCATAAATGACTAGGACTTGTAGGTGTATAGGTAAGTCATACCTGGTCGCACTGAAACACATAGTTTTTTCTCTTCATTGGCATGATCACACATATTTGAGTATTAATGTTTTTCACCCCATTCTCCAGAAATCTTAATCAGTTTTGAACTATTTTCATATAAGTGCATGTGAAATGGTGAAAAACAAAAGTACTTGTGGCGTTATTTCTGTTCCTGCCTTTGGGTCACAGACGAGCATTGCATTGACTCCTAGGGCAGCTGGGACTTTGAACTCGTGGGAGTGTTGAAACGCCACAGAGATATTTCAATTAAATTCATCCTCTCCTCATCAGAGCACTAAAGGGTCAGAAACTCTTCCATACTGCTACCCTCAACCAATCTGTCTGATCATTTTGCCTCTTATTTGCTGCTGGATTTTTCCTATGATTTTTGCCTGTATGCAACAAAGGCAAGAGCAGCTTTCAGTCTCTTTCTGAATTTGTCCACTTCTTTAAAAGTATGAAGCAATGAAACTTAGTCAGAGAATTCACTTGAATTTGCTCTATATTTAATGATATGGTCTACAGATCTGGCCTAAATATGTATGTCTCCATTCCTGATCAAAATTAGCTTCATTACAGTTCATCTGATCTCTTGACCCTTTTTTGTCTTTGAGAATAACTAAATTACATTTATATATAATTATATAAATTAATTTTATTCACAGATCTTCTATGAGCAGGAAGAATTGAAAAATTCAATACATTGGTGCAAAGGCAAAGTGACTTCCAGTTTTCTTTTCTGGTAATTAGTATTGCTAATTGTGCTCACCATTTGAAGAATAAAAATTTAAGATTAACATGTACATCATCTTCTAGTTTTAATCTGTGTAAGTGCATTATAGGAAAACATAAACATTGCATTTACCACAGAAATTGCACAGAATTCTAAGGATGGCTACCAACTGATTTTACCTTAGGAACAAGATAAAGGAACTAATTAGTTGTAACAGACAGGGCATCAATTGAAAGTCACCTGTTTTTTATTCTGGAGCAACAATTCAGTCTGTTTGTTTGGTATACAAAGCAAATTTATTTATCCTTATATATCCACATGTTAAAGCAGTAGATTTGTTAAAGGGCAATACCATTACAGTTTTTAAACAAATCAAAGACTTTATTTCAAGGCTTGAGCTACAGACCCTTGTCTTTCTGCTAAATATTGTAAGATACATCTAGTGTTGATTTTCGCATTACAGAGAAGCTCACCTTTAGGGAAAAATAAACCAATAGCTTTTCTGTGACTCCAGTCAGACTCCTTTGAAAATTTATGTTTCTTTAGACTCTCATAGATATGCTATACTCTCTTTTAAAAGAAAATTAATATAGCAAGAACTCCTTATAGCAAGAATATAGCAAGAACTTAATGTCATTCATTTGGGCCTAAAATAATCTTTTCTGTTACTAGGTTGTTTTGGGAAAACACTAATAGAATATTCTTTTCTTGTAACCGAATAAACATAAGCTTCGACTTCTTGTTACATGATTCAACAGCGCACCCAGGAAGCAATGGAAGTTAATAGCATACTGGGTGGGCTGCATCAGCGCAAGTTCAGTCAGTAAACTGGGGGAAGCAAATTTTCCCACAGCTCTTAAATTTGGAATATGGCATTCATTGCTGGATCCTCTGTGCAAGAAAGATGCTGATACATTTCAGCAAGTTCAGGGAATGGTGGCCATGGAGCACTTACCCTCTAAGGAGAGGTGAAGGGACATGTGCTCCTTCAGCCTGGAGAAGAGTTGGCTGGGGACAGGGAGGTGTCAGAGCATTCTTCAAATACTTCTACGGAGCCTAGAGAGAAGGGTCTTCATTGAAGTGAAGGAAAGACAGACATACTCACCAGAATTGTCTAGAGTGATTGTGGAATCTCCCCTTTGAGATCTATTCTTCTAGTTGACCCTGCTTTGAACAGGAGGTTGGACTAGAGCTCTCCTGACATTTCTCCAACCTGAATTATTTTATAACTCTATACTAAGCAATCCATAGAAAGTAACCGAGAATAATAACTTTTACTTCCTCGTTTAATATGAAAATTGAATGTGCATTTCTGAAGGATTTATTTCCCTGCAAATACAGAGAGATTTTGAAGTTGGCTTGAAGTGGATCCAATTAAATGTAATTTTATTGTCACAGAAAAGCAAAGGCTGGACAAAGAACCTGAAACTGAGGGTCACTTTCACACAGACTGTGCTCTCTTCAATGGGGCACTGTCCCATAGGGGCTCAATATGGGTAGCAGAGACATATAGGTAGCATACAGGGACTGGTAACAGGGTGAGGGCCAGGCTGGAGATAAAGTACCAACACAGTACTGAAAGTCCTTACAGAGCTAAGCCCACTGCACCACAGGGCCACGGCATCTGTGCAGCAGAAATCTGAAGACTGGCTGGAGGGTACTGAAGGATCCGGAGTGGAAAGAAGTGGGACTCCTGGGCTCATGGGTAGAAATGCCTGTCCTAGTTGATGCTGATCAAGTTCTATCGCTGCCTTCAGTGCCTTGGCAATTAATCCGTCTCAGGTTATTGAAGATATTTTTTACTTTGTGTATATATGGTGTACACACACAAAAAGTACATATACTTTTCGAACTGTGATAGCTGCAAGTGTGGAGATCCTGCAGTTTCACTACATATCTTAAAATCTGTAAATAAGCAGACATGCTCTGTTAATCTTTACTACATCATTCATTTTTTATATTTCTGAATTGATAAGTCAGAAATACCATCATGTCAAGTTCCACAGCACGGTAATTTTAACGTTTGTAACCCGGTGAGTTCTACCTTCAAAATAGTTCATAAGGCATGATGAAAGTGTTTACAACACCAAATTTAATTTATCTCAGAGAATTTTATTTGGACCCTAAATCATCCTCTGAAAAGAAATTTTTTCCCCATTGATTTTCTGGAAAACTCTCTCTTAATTTTGAGAACCAAAATAGGAACCAGACAGCACGAGGGTCTTGATAGTAAGAAGGCTCCACAGAGGGCTCTCAGCAGGCTGGATTGATGGGCTGACACCAGTTATATGAGGCTCCACACTGGGGTCCTGCCCTTGGCTCACGACAACCCCCTGCACAACTACAGGTTTGGGGCAGAATGTCCAGAAAGATGCTGGGTGGAAAAGGACTTGGGAGTGTTGGTCACAGGGCAGCTGAACATGAGCCAGCATGTGCCCAGCTGCCCCAGAAGTCCAGTGACATCCTGGCTTGTGTCAGGAGTAGTGTGGACAGCAGGATCAGGGCAGTGAATGTCTGATACTGAGCATGGAAAAAAACCCTAATCATTGACATTGATAGTGACTTTACTTTCTTTTCAAAATGTAGTTGTACCACTTTGTTATCTGGTGAAATGAACTTAAGTGAAGTATATTTTGGATATTTTAAGTGTCATCAATTTACATGTTATATTTGAAAGTTGTGTAAAACACATTTTCTACCCTTGAAAGGTTTGCAAGTTGAATGGGTTAGAGACCATGCAATACACAAGATGAAGGGCTGAGAGAGTATATTTCTACTATAAGTTTATAAACTTAGATTAAATGTCTAAACTACATTGCCAATACAGGATACCTTTTGAATGTTCATTCCTCCTGGACCAGCATTAGAAAGTAAATTAATTAAATTCCATTAATTAAAGCTCCATAAACTGAATGCAGCAAATTATTTGCATATTTTTTGGCTAATTTTTCTGGCCAACTACCAGCTCTGAAAAAAATTAAATGTCGTTAAGGGGTTATTACTATCAATAAGGACTTGTGCCTTGTCCTGTTTAAACACTATTATCTCTACCCTGTGGCACATTAGCTCTTTAAATAGATGGCTCATTCTTTTAACTTTTCTGGAAGTGTTCATCTACTTAAACAAACCAGTGAGAGCTTCTTAGCAGAACTTTATTTCTGACTTTTTTTGTAAACTGAAGTTATTTAAAAAGTAAAAGGAAACAAAAAAGACAATAGTAGTATATATTATAAAACAGTCCTAAAATTAATTTTTTTTTTTAATATTAACTTTTTTATTTTCTCTTCTTTCTTTCTTGTTTGTTTGTTTGTTTCCTCTAGTAATGGTCCAGCATTCTGTCATTTATTAGGAGTTATGTTGTCATTGACTTATTTCAAGTGAAAAAATTTCTGTAATTCAATAGCACTATCATTAGAAATTCTACTGTAATATTAGACAGACCTAATTTGCAAGAGTGTGGCTTTAAAACCTGAACCAGAAAAGTAAAGAGGTTGTCAGAAAGATTGAAATATGAAAAAAGGAAACAATATCTGGCCTTATCAAAGAGCCTCAGCTAGGGAGACAATGAATTGTCATTGAACTGAGACTTCACAGAAAAACTGAGCAGCTCAAGAAAGATAATTAGATTATCGTGAACCTGAAAGTGTGTTGAAAAGATAACAGGAATGGAAGAATGCTAAAGACTGTAGGAAAAAAAAAATCTTCAGTTGATTTGTTGAAATTTTAAACTAGAAAAGAGGAATTTAAATCTTAGATGAGTAACTCATCTTCCTAATGAGGCTCAATCTTACAGTGGAAGTGTATGAAAATGTCAAAATAATTTCTCATATAGAAAAATCAGATGCAGTAGATTAATAACTTTGCAATCTGCAAAAGATACCTGTCAGCAGGTTGGGAATTCCTTGTATTGATTAGAAAACGCCTTCTTAAAGAAAAGATCTAAATTTAAATTGCCACCCTGGTTGCAAATTTAGCTAAATTTGAAATGGGCACTTATTCAAGGCCTAGATTCTGTGAACCTGTTAATTAACAGATAATCTGCAGTGGTTGTGTCTCAGTCTAGATCGTTGCAGCTGTTCCACTTGTGTGGACAATTAGGTATTTATTTCATCAGGGATTTCAATCTCTCCCATTCCAGGTGATTATTCAAAGAAGCTCAATTTCTTTCTCAGCAAACTTGCATAACCCAGTTAGATACTAGTTTTTATATCTTCTTTTTCAGCTTTATTTAAAATGAGGAAATTTTTTTTCTCATTCAAAAATTTGGTATTAATAATATTATTTTTTGCACAAAAAATGGTTTTTGTGTCTGTTCTGAGTTTGTTGTGATGAACTCCAATAACTTTAAAAACATGTCATTAAAGGTCTGTGACAGAAAAGGATTAATTCATATGATCTGAATAGTATTAAAACAGAAGAATTAAATACTTTGTATATTTCAAATATTTAGATAATCTTAGTAAGAAAATACTCTTTGTTACATGAAAACCTTTTTTGTAGTGCAGTAAAAAAAACAACTACACTGTAAAAAAATCTTCTTGTCCAACTTAAATATAATTCCTTAACACGGCAGCATTTAAAAATATGGTCCTATTGGGGATCATATTAACAAAGGAAAATGAGAGAGTATGTACAGCCTGATAAATCACAGTAAGAGAGAGATAAAGATAAAGTAAAATAATTAAATATTTGCATTTATAACTTAATTCTGCTGCATAGTATTATGATCTATTGATTATGGATCTTTTCTGTATGGTTCACATTACTTAAGTACAAGTTTCATACTATTATATATTTATATCAATGTATTTTTCCTTCATTCAAAAAGCCAAGCACCACTTTAAATACCCTGGTTTCTCATAGCAAGAGCAAGGCAAGATTCAGAGTTTGTGTGGAGTCCCAGGCCCAATAATAATAACAATAATAATAATAATAATAAAATTGGGTTAGTAGACTTGTTCTTATTTCCCATACAGCCTTAATGGTATGATTTTTGAGTACGGGGAGGTGTGGTGGTGATTTCCAGTAAAGTTCCTGGCCTATTAAGGAGCAGCAAAACACTTATGAACTTGAAGGTTTTTCTCACCCCGGAACTCTACCGGCACCTTGCTAAAGAACTCTCCGCCAATACAAACAGCTCCTGATGCTTTTTTTTCTTCTTTAAATAAAAGAGCTTGATATAATTGTATTGAAAAGTAAAAGAAAAAAAGAAAAGGTACAGTCTAATAAGCCATCATAAGAGATTATTTGCAATTTGGAAGTAACCTTAAAATAAACCAACCTTAGTGTCTCCTTCTGCAGACCAGTCCAGCGGCTCATAGAATGTTAGTGGAGACTGATTCAATAGCAGCTTGACGTGGATTAAATCAGTGCTTGTCACTGCTCGGGATTTAACTTTATCCTGAGACTGCTAAACTGCTACAGGCAAGGTAACAACTGCCACCACTTCTACCCAGTGCACCGTAACTTCCTCCACAACTTTTGTTATCAACATAACATTGGTGTGATGTCATGAGCCAGCAAACTGGGGAAAAATCTCCTAAAAGCTACTATATCATATTAAGTTATTTCAAGAACACAAACAATATTGCATTTTAATTCTGCTATAAGTTCAGTATTTAAGTATTTGTAATCAAGAGCATAGTATTCTGTTCAATTTATTAATAGACCCATATTTGCATATGTTTTCGTTTAAATAAAAGCATCATTTTTTCAGAGAATTTCGCTACGGTGCTAGAAATTGTTCTTTCATTGTCTTTGTAGGTACTCAATTAAGCTTTCAATGTTGAAGCTGTTTTTTATCACCTAATGAAGGTAAACTTTAATAAAGCACATTTTTTCAAATGAAATGCTTACTGTATTCTAGATTTACTACTTTCAATTCTTGCAAAACTCAATTAGCCCTTCATATATTCTCTTTACTGTATTTATCTATTTTAATTGAATTTTCCTCTCCTGGAATTTAGTGAATAAATAGGAAAAGCAAAAGTGAACAAATTGCATTTGGCTGTACTGGCAAATGAAATGTTAAAAATGAGAAAATTAAAAAGTCACTAAAGCCTGTGTGAAAAGCTCACTATTGAGGCTAAAAAATTGGTAAGATTAGGGAAAGAAAAAAAGGACATAATATTTATACAGTCATCCTTACCCCTATCTCAAGTCTGTACAACATCAGGAGAGATCCGGGACACTATCGGATTTCATTTTAGAAACAATGATATTTTTTAAATAATCTCTACAGGGTCCATAACTGCAGCATGTCTGTCATAGAAAATCTAGAGGTTTCTAGGTCACTTCTCTGCTGTGAACTGTTGAACAAAAGCTTTGAATTAAAAATGCTTCTTGCCAGCATTTCTACTGCCTGCAACATAGTAAGAGCAGCAAAATTTATAAAATACTTTTTAAATTGTGAAGGAGAAACCATTCAGGCCCTTTCAAGTGCCAAGAGTCCCAGGCCTTCAGCTCCAGGGCAGAACCTCGTATTTTTAATTCTATATTCTAGTTGTGTGTATGGCAGACAACCTGTGATACGTGGGAGCATTTGCTCAAGGTGACAAACACCAAAAAACGTGGTCTTGTAAAAGAGACAGGAGAGTGAGCTAGGAGTAGTCTTTAAAATCTTCATTTTACCAACTTCTTTTTTAATTACCATTTTATCTCCAGCTTGTATTTGACATATGTACAAAAATGAAAAAGCAAATACTGACATGTAAAGTTAATGACAACACTCACACCTCTTACCAGTTTGTTCTTGCCCAACTTCTATTTCTGTGAAAAGCAGGCTTTGAGCTGCATCTGCCCTTCCTATTATTAACACTGGCAGAGTCTGCTTTATATCGCATGAAGGACTTGGTGTAGTAAAGGAGATGCATCATCTAAAGCTTCCTAATACTGTAGCAAGGTAGAAATATAGTCTGTGTACAAAGCAATCTCTTTTTCAGGATGAATGGTTTATTTTGGATATGCATAGCTGGGATAGTCTCTTTTTGCAGTGACTAGGAAAGAATTCTGCTTACAGTAGTCAATGACAAAGATGGACACTTTGATAGGACTGTATTAGTACCATGAACCTTAGGCAAGATGAGGAAGTGGTATTTGATATTTCAGTAGAAAAATATGTCAGATAAAGCTGAAACAAAAGTAGACAAAATGAAAAGTAAATAAACTGACATGCTGCTTATATTCTGTTTGCCCTGCTTCTGGATTGCAGGATTTTTTTGTTATGTCTGGACACCAATAAAATTCAGACTGTAGGTTCTGGCATAGTTTCCCACAAAGTCTACCTGAAGATAGATAAAAATAAAGATAAAATCTAGCATTTAATTTGGAATGAAGGACCACAAGTTAAGATGACCAAGTTATACTCTTTTTTTGGACAGGAAATTGTGTCAGAATATTCAGCAGTCAGTATTGTGGAAAAAACCCTTTTCTTCTATAATTCAAAATTTCAGTGCTTTCACAGAATACCAAAAGCAAGAAAATATCCCCTAATAAAACTTGCAGTTTCACAGTGCTCCACAGGGCCACAGGACTTCTTGCCTTTCTTTTATTTGTACAGCTCCCTATTACATTAATGTGAATTGCATAGGTGAATTAAAGGTTTGATTATAGCCTAATTATCCTGACATCTGCACTGTGTACAACTTCTGCTGCACAGAAACCACACCAACAGAGTTAGTTAAATGTATGTTAAAAATAATAAATGTATACATAAAGTAGAAACAGGTATTTTGAATGTAAGTCAGCTCTTTGCAGGAAAGGGGATAAAAACAAGCTAGATCGGATTTCTTGTTTATTCCTGAATTCAGCTTCAATTTTTTGTTCTTTAAATATAACAGAAACAGAGAATACTGCAATGCAAATATTGCATTTTGCATGTTTCCATGAAAGTTGTCATTATTAGGTTTTTTAATTATCTTTTTTTTTAGTGAATCAATAATTTCTTATTTTTGTATATTTTGTTAAAAATTCATTGCTTGTGCACTGAAATCAAAAGGGTTTTTCCAGCTTTATTAAAAGGCAGTTATGTCAAAGACCTGTATTTATTCTGGCCTCTGAAGTCCCTACTGAAGTCAAGTTTCTGCATGTGTCTTGTGGTGCTTAAAAATTCATTAAATATATTCTTCTTTCTAGACATCCAGCCTTGACCTCTCTGTTAAACATTATAGAGTTCAAAATGAATTTTTATACATGGAAAATAAAATCAACTTCCTACAGGTGTATCTGGTGAAGACAGAGACTGTATATCTATTTATACAGGACACAGTACAGCCGCTTTTAATTTATTGCAGATTAAACAGAAAATCCTATCTGCACTATCCGTGGTAGTTAGCAGTAGTAGTTATAATATATCTGTACTAGTTATTCTCACAGATGGAATCATTTTGAGTGGAAGATATCTAATCTATTCTACTGTGTGTATAGCTGGAGCAGTTTCTTTGACTTCATCTTTGAGCAATTTAAAACCTGAAGTATATGCAGAAAAAATGTGTACCTAAGAGTTTTTCTTATGAGAATAAAGGACAAAATATCATGGACAAGACTTACTTTTTATATTCTAATTTAGGTAAATGATGTTAAGGACTGTTATTACAGAATTGCTTACAGGTTCAGCTAATCTTATTTATTCACAGTTGTTAACAATATTGATGTCTGGAGGTGAGCTAATTACCGTTCTTTTTTTGTAACTGACAGGAAATAAAGCATGAGCCACCCAACTTGGTATAACACTGATGCCATTCATTAAGCTGAATAACTATTCTTTAAAGATGCTGCTTACAACTAATTATAAATGGAATGCAGATGAACAGTTCATAAGTAACTACACTATAGATGTCTGCATTTATTATAATCATCTGCTGTTCTAGAAAGTCTGGTTTTTGCATCCTGTTGTTGTATTTTGTTAGCTTTACTTTATTTTGCTTTCACACAAAAGCAACATTTAGGCACTTCCTGTCGCAAAACAATGATGACTGATGCATAGGACTGTGGAGCAGGAGAAGTTTTTTCATCTGTTGTGCTGTGTCTGTCTGTTGAGCAGGACTACCATCAGCTTTATTAACCATGACCTGGAAACAAACTTGAATGAAAAAGAATTCCTGTTGCATGGTCACCTTTGACTATGCTAAAACAATTATATTTGCCAACCTTTGTAAAGGGTTCTTTGGGTTTAGCCATGTTCCTCAAGTGACTTGTTTGTCATCTCTGTAACTCAGGTCATGCTGGCCACTCAGTCAAGGTCCAGAAGTCCAACTAAACGAAAATTTTCGCAGTGAAAGAAATAAAAATTCTCAGAAGGGATTTCACCTAAAAATTCTTTAACATTTAAACTAGGGAAGATCAATTTGGGTTACCACCGCCGTAGATAATAATTATAAATAGTTTAAGCTTCTTCTGCAGATAATATGCATGTGTTAGTGTCCACTGCATTGTGGGTTTTTTCCAAACCTGATGCATTCTTTAGTGCTTCTCCTCTCTCTAATACTTTGTGAGACTTGAAAGGATGTGTAGTATGCTACTTGGAGGAAAAAAATAACAGTTTTGTTTATCTTAAAGAAGCTGTTTCTTGGTCATGGGAAAATTTACTGTTTAACAGCCATGTTGTTTTTATTTCTTAGTCTGATAAAACTGGTTCTGGAAGCATTCTGGATACTCTTAGGCTTTTAAAGTTCTGAATTTATATGTCTGGGGTATAAGATTAAAAGAAATGTTAGTCTTATAGTTTTGATTGGTACAACTCTCTTTTTGGTAATGCCTTTTTGTAACTTTTTATTAAATAGAGGACCTGGATATAAATGTTGATGTAATTTAGAAAACTAAAATTCAGCAAAGCCTCTGGAAATTTTATGTTGATTAAATAGTTGGAAAAGAGAAATGTTTTAATTCAAATTTAAAAAAAAATAAGTACCAAGTGAGAAAATGTTATATTTACTTAATCTGAGGAAGAAAGCACCCAACCCCATACTTTTTTCTATTTCAGTTGTCTGTAAAGTTGTGTAGAAACTTAAATGGTCTGATTAGATTCTAATGAAACAGATAAATCCCATTTTCCCTAACTTTAGGCATCCATCGTGTACATAGGACCTAGACACTGTATACTTCTTTTTAAGTTGGACGAAAAAGAGGTGTGCCTCAAGAATGCAATTTATGCGGTCTCTGTACTCATTTACATTAGGAAGGCAAAGTCTTCCCCCAGCATCTTTCATCAGTCCTAGCAGCAGTCTTGCTGCCACACAGATTTTATTTCCCATCCAAATGGTGTCAGCACAAATAAACACAAATATGTCTTCCTTCCACATGGAGTGCTTTCCCCCCAAAATTTCCATTATTCTGGAAATTTAATTTCAAATTTTTGCTGTAGGGGCCTGCCTTCTGCTTAATACTGCTATTAACAGTGATTCCCAGAGCTTCCTACATAGAGCTCTTGCTCAGAGACTGCACTTCCTCCATCCACATCACATCTGCCACTTGCAACTGCATCAAAATTAAAGATAAAACACTGATCCCAGCTTGAGTTTTGTAAGAATAGTTCCATGGTTTTAATTAACAAGGAACCTGATTAGAGCAGATGGAAGGACATTTATGCAGCACTGATTGAATCACTGCAGTTGTATATACACTAGTAAACCAAATGCCTATAGGATTGGTCTAGACCAACCCTAGTAGGTGATCATCTCTGCTATTTAACTGTAAAAATATTTATTCCCTAGCATTTTTTTCATTTGTATAAATTAGCGCCCTGATACAATTTACAGGCATGATGTAAGGGATTTCATGTATGGATGAGGCTGTCATGGTCTGGGAAAATACTAGAACATAAGGATTTTCATCATGGCTTTCCACTGGCTCTCGGGGTAGAGAATGGCTGCTGACCTATTTCTTTACTAGCATATATGTAGCCTCAATCTCCCACTTAACAAATGTATAAAAAGCACTTGCTGTACATGGTTTTACCAGCTGACAAGTTTTGTACATCCCCATGGCCAATACCCATATCTAGGGACTATCTTTCCTTGGTACTTCACTTTTTCATTGTGTGAGACATGGAACTAAGTCATGGAATGCAGCTTTTTAGATTTTTACCTTGCAAAAGGGTATTTAAAATCTAGATAAAGCAACACAGGATTTGGCAACTTTTTTAGTATTAAATCATCATTGGATTTATTCTCAAAACAATTTCAAAAATAATTAGTTAACAATTTCAAAATTATGACAAGAAAAAGGGGTAGTCACTTTTGTCATAGTTTGGTAGCATTGGAAAAAACAATCATTTCAAGGCACATATTCTTGGAGATGAAATAAAGTATCATTTATCTTAAGTTGAAGGGCTTTTATGAATAACTTTCATGATTTGGGCACAATCCTTAAGCAGCTAGGAAAGGTGCATCTTTATGCTGGAAAAAAGGAAGCAGGTACATGTCCAGTTGAGAAACAGAGTCACTTAAAAAAAAAAAAAAAAAAAAAATTGTTAGGTGTATGGTAGTTTGGCTTCCTGATTCATGGTTTAAGTTAATTAATATGATTCTAGGTCATTAGGAAGCCTTGCTTTGTCTGTAAAGTTTCATATGTTATACATTAAACATGAGAGAACAAACAATTGCTGGCATGGTATCACAAATCAATTGAATGCTGATAAACAATTTTTATTTCATGCAAATCACCACTACTAGTAAGTGAATTGTGTTAAGATAACTATCATTGTTTAATAAATAAATGCTTTAATTTCAAAATTTATGTTGTTATGTATAAAGCTACCAGATGGCATCTTAAAATACATCTAACTCTGTTGATCTGAGGTTTAAAAACTCCAAGTTTTAGGATGTTCGTGACATGTCACTTCTAACCTTAGACTCTGATTTCTCAAGTCACTCAAGAGATGACTGCTCTGGCAGACATATAAAAAGAAACAAACTAAAAAACATAAAGGGGTAAATGAATGGGATGAGGGCAAATTATATGCTAACTGCAGAGAAATAACAGAATATTATATTAAGCTACTAACTTCTTTTATTCTATAAAATATATCAGGCTAAATCTGGTTTAATTTGAAATTGATATAAATGCAGAATACTTTACAAGTTAGCGATGCTGTTGATATTAATTTAACCTGTGCCTTGGGGCAATTGCCCCAGTTTGAAATCAATACATCTGCATAATTTCAAATTTACAGCAGCATTGATGAGATCTTCGCTTTGCTGTTCAACATTATGAATAATATGAATATTATAGAGCATATTGCAATCAGTATACTGAAATATATAAAGGTCTGCATGATCACTTATATTGCAAATCTCTGGCATTGCAGAAAATGAAAGGAAATAAAAGAAAAACAAAGTTTGTACATTTGGACACCATGCCTCCCTTATTTCTCCGTTACCAAAGTCATATTTTATCATGAAAACATCACAAAATACCAACAAAAATAAGCAACTTATTATCCTTCCTCTGCTTCTTGTGGTAAAGAGGATGTCATCACTCCTTTCACTCCTACATTTAGAGAAACTAGACCCTGACTTCCACTTTCCTGTCCGTGAGAGTACTTTACCGACTTAATGTGTAGCAGAACTAACTGCTAGTTAATAACAAAGACTAATGCTAATTAACATCAAAGAAAAATACAGGGAGAGAGACATACAGATTATAGTGATAGAAACAGAATTTTTCAGTTCTGCTTCTCCTGTAACAGACCCGCCTCTATTTTGATTCTATTTTACATCCCATTTAACATGCTTGGAACATGGAAGTATGTGCATTTTTTAATTGAAATAGTCCCTACATTTAAAAATAAAGAATATTTTGTGCCCTCAAAATCTCTTGCTGTTGCCTGTAGAAGCCTTCATGTCCGTGGCATTAGGACTGGTAGCAAGTTGCAAAGAATAGCGTGGCCTGATGATAATGAGGGAGCTACTGCAAGACTTTGTATGTCTCAATTTATATGCAAAATCTCTAGATTGCTGCTCAAAGACCCATTTTCAATAGTTCTCCTCAGCTGTAACTTTTCCTTAGAGATAGCACTAAATTATGGGATTGCTAAATTAGTGTTATAATCAGAAAAATAGAAGTAGAATACAGATTCCAAGGAAACCTTTAAAAATGTCATGATACCTTCATGCCAATACCAATATTAAATCCTTTAGCCCAGCCAATTACAGCATAAGTAATTCATTCTGCTGAGCTATTTTGAAATGAAAGCTATTTTCTAACCCAAACACAATGCCCTGATAATGTTCTTCATTTTATATACTATGTTTTATCTGTGATTTCAAGATATTACCCTGAGTAAAGACATTTTGGAAATAGACAAGTGAGGAAAAAACGAGATTTATCAGCTTCATAAAAAATCATTTAGGTAATTACTTAAGGCAGTACTTAATTGAAGTAGTGCACCATACGCTATTAGGTGTTTTCATAAGAGAAAATGAATTATATTTCCAGAATGACAAGGCAGTAGGTTTTGACCAGGAAAGGTTGCTGAAAGCAAGACTGTTGAAAGCCAAAATGCAAATAGACTAAACCCCAAGTAACCTCTGAATTGAGGAGAAAGTAACTCTGAATTCTAGGAAGATGCAATATTAATACAAATACCAAAGCGTCTTTAGGAAACTGAAAGCTAATTAATTTCACCAGGTAAACATTATTCAAATTAAAACCATCTCAAAATAGTGTGACTTCAATCAAAATAGCAATATCTTTAACAAATGGTCAAGGACAGATAAGATGTATTTTATGCAATGAAAAGTTTGAGGTAATAACATATCAATGCATGAAATATACTGATAAAGTTAATTAACAATACAGCTCTTATCTGAATATATATTCATGCATACAACATATTTAAATGATTAAGTGAATCTACTTGCCATGTTTACAACATAACATCATGGATTGCTTCTTCAGAACTAACTTTGAAATGAGTCTTCTAAATTGTGTCCAGGTTATTTATAGTATCTATATGTAACATTTAGCTTGAGAAACAGCTTTCCTTTGAAATATTGCAGAGTGGATTATTTATCATTATGTAGAGGCAGTTTATTAAAGTGGTGCCATATTTTCTGTTGTTTATGATATTAATCTTTATGTTTAAAGTGAATTTTTCCCATTTTCCAAATTTTAATTTCTGGGAGGAAGGTTTTTCTTCCTGTCTGAAAACCTTGAAATGTTTTTTAAATTTTATACATTCAAGAGGATCTTGAAACTTTAACAAGGTAAACTTTGTGTGTTCTATTACCTTGTCTAATTATGGCTATCACACAGAAAAACTGTAGAGGCCAAACTTAGTGGGACTGTCTAGGCAACCTCTCAGAGACTGTGGTTATGAAAAGGCCAGTTACCAGAAAGGACTATGTCTTTTCAAACCCTTGGAATGACACTTCTGTACTTTAATGATAAAGGCTTCTCACTGCTTCCTCAAGCTGAGTTAGACCAAACACTGAGAGTGAGACGAGGAGCCTTTCTCTCCTCTGATGCCAAGGATTCTGCTGCTGACGCCAATTATATTCTTATGCCGGGGTGCTGGCTGGGCTGGGAGACTGCAGCTTGTCCAGAAGTGCCCAATATAAGAGAGGACACTCTGTGGCACCTGTGTGCCTCGCTAGCCAGCTTCCTCGGCCGTGCGGTGGAAGGCACGGAGCCACGCGCGCCCAGGGCTTATGGATTGCCCAAGCGTAGCCAGAAACAAATGAGCGAGGCGGCTCCTGCTCGGTATTCCAAGGGTTCGTTGTGAAACTCCCTTGAAGAGGTCCAAACACGAGAGGCCAAACTTCCGTTCGGGACACACTGAAAAGGAGTACAGAAAAGGAGGTGGGGATGATACAGCAACAACCTATGGGGAGAAGGGAAGGGTGGGACAGGTCTGGTCACATTCTTTAGGGGATACAAGGGGTGTCTGTCAAGTGTCAATCAGACAGACCGAGCCTACATCAGGTCACAGGAATTCAATGGGAGAAACCTTTCTCACAGGGACCTTTGGAGTTGGCCCACCAGTAGGTTTCCTCTTTATCTGGGCTTTGTGGCCGCCTGGGCATTACTGTGGTTGGTTCAGTCACCACAACAGTCAAGGACACGGACACTGCAAGGCCTATGCCTGTTCTAAATGTTAGGAGGTACTTCTGAATTAAAGGAGGATGCAATTGAAGAAACTCCTTTTTCTGTCTTACAAAAACTGGAAGACGATCAGCATAATGAGAAGAAATGAAATAATAAGCTTCTTTTGACAGATTTTTTTTTAAACTATATTTTTTCCAGGCAATCACAACCTCTTTGTGCTTCACATATCTTAAAAATAATTTCTCCTTTCATAATTTTTTTCCTTGAAAATGAGGAAATTCATGCCTAATGTCTAAAATTTATAACAGAATAAAAATTTCACTTTTCATCCAGTAATTTTGGTTTTCAGCTATAAAATCATTAGATTTTATAGCAGAGTTTCAAAAGCACATGGGTAATGTCTGTTATCTACTTATAGTATGATTACTACCATAGATCTTAACTAATCATTAAATATGCAGCATCATTCTTGAGAAACGAAAATATGAGAGCTCTTTTAGGAAAAAATCCACTATGTGAGCCCTCTAGATATTCTGGTATTTGTACCACCATCTTCTACTGTATATCTTGGAAACTGTTGACTCAGATAATTTAAAATCCTCTAAAATGACCTGAGGCCAGTGTGGTTTTGGCACAGAAAACAGATAACCAAAAAGAATAATATCAGAAAGAGCTGATATGAGCATTTAGATATATGGATTTATTTCATAAATTAGGAGGGTTTTTTATTGTTCTTCTTACAGAGGTTGTCTTTTCAGAAAAAAATTCTAGATGGTTCATGTTAAAAGGAAAGCTTGTGTTGTGAAGTATGTCTTATATATTCCACATACTAGGTACATACTTAAGGGTAGGGAGATACTTAAATGAAAACACTATTTCTTAAACTGGAAGCAATCAGGATCCCCTGAATTGAAGAATTTTAATGTGTAGAAATTTGGAAAAGATACTAATTGCATTGTCAAGTGAAGATTATGTAATTATCAATAGGTCATTTGAATGGATCCAGGATTAGCTAGGACTAAAATATATAGAATGGATCCATTATTGATCAGAAATGGATGGCATTTAGGAAGGGATTTCATTAGGAACTGAGGTGATGTATTCTGGTTTCTTGAATTCAGTACGTGGATTGATATGATTTGAGGTTGCCTTGACATCTGTTTCTAAACCCTTGTAAAAAGAATTACTCTTTATTCCAGTGCTGTGGTGAAAAAGGCCACTTCAGTGTTGTGTGATACTCTGACATGTACAAATTGAAAACACTCGTAGATATAAACAATAACTGGCATTTCTGGACACTGCTGATACTTGGAATTTGAGTTCTGGCTATGAGCCAGAGGACTGCAATGCTGAAAACAGAACTGATTTTTGAAGAGCAAAAATCAGCAAGAATATTTGATGATGCAGTCAAACTCTTGAGGTGTTCTGGGGATTGTTTGCCTTTTATACTGCCATGACCAGACTAACCTCAGTAAAGACTGAAGTAGAAAGCAGTGTAGAGAAATGAATGTACTTTTCCAAGGAAAGATATTATGCTAGTTTGGCTTTGCATAACCATAAGTACACTTGACCCATCTATTTTCAGGAACAAACTATGTCTGAGACATTTTCTTTTATCTTTAAGATTTAAATAATTTTCTAAATACAATCCTTGTAAACATATACATAGAAATATAGAAAATAATAATAATAAGTTTTATTTCTTTATTCAGACATAATAATTTTCATCACCAAGCACAGTAAGTCCTGTAAGTAAGCTTTTGTTCAAACACAACTAAATAACTTAAAAATTTTAATAGCTAAATAGTCCCATAAGTTGTAATTTTGGTGAAAAACTACTTATATTCGCAATATAGCAATGCAAGGAAACAGCTGCTAAGGAAAGTTTGTAATTCCTGATTTTATTAAACCACTTTGTTTCCAAATATCTTTTATTTCGCAAAAGCAAATAAAAAATTTTAAATAAGAATTTTTATTCTTTACTCTCAATCTAATTTTGATGTTACAGAACTAATGTATGAGAGTTACCAGTGAAGCTTTCTCAACTTTATTAAAAAGTGCTCTTTAAAACTATGAATAAGGGAGGATCACAGTATAAATTTGAGATGCTAATCTACAATTTATCTCCAGTTTGTAGATCTGATTAATTTAGGTATTGTTACCTTTTTAAAACAGCACTGTTGACTACAACAGTAGTCAACTCTACCATAACTGCAGACTTCATACTTAAACCCTCTTGTAAATATAACAGGAAAGCCAAAATACGCATACTCATTGCAGTTGAGATTATACATTTTTGCTTATGTCTCAGCATATTCCCAGTATCTTTTTGCAAAAGTTGTTGATGTAAGAGAAGGCAGAGCATTGCATTACAGAAATGAGAGATTTAAAATGGAGTAAACTACTGGAAAGAAAGAGACACAAAAGTATAATCAAAAGTTTCACATTATATATACATATAGATCTATTATAATAAGAGTTAGTAACTCAATTTTCCTAATATAAACTATATGTAGAGGGAAGAAAATATGTTATAATGAAGTCTTGTTTGATTTTCCTTGAAATAAGGTAGATACTCCAGAAATCATATAAACACTGTAGTCTTGTCTATGTAGTGTCATATGTCTTTTAGTAAATATTTGACTAATTGACAAAGAATAAATGTTTTTCAGGATTTCAAGATGCTATCCCCAGACATCACTAACATCCAGAAAGTTCACTGCCAAACTTATGACAGTAGAATTTTGGACTGAGCATTCAGGATGCTGAGACACAAATAAGAAGTCTGGACATCTGTAAACTTCCTTGCTCCTGACTCAATCCATTTTTTTTTTAAATTTTCCTTATAGACTTCTGTTTTCATTTGGCCAATACATTAATTCAGATAACATGTGATAACCAAGTCAATGTTAATTGCGAAAGTGCCTCAATTGTTACAAATGTGTCTGATGAAAATAGACGTTTTCCCTGAATGAAAACACATCTTTCTAAACTTGTTGAGAAAAAATTAAAAATCAGATTTTTCTCCTCATTTTTCTTGTTGACCTTTATTTTGCAGGGGAAAAAGGAAGAAAAGCTTGAAATGTTCACCAGTTTGGTAGTGTCTGTCCAACAAAAATGGAAAACTAACCTGAAAATAGAGGGTATTTGGCTGTCAACTGACACTTGCAACTTTTTCCTCCTTATACATTAATGTAGAACTCTATATCACATGACTGAGCATGTCAGATATAGACCAGAGGATAGATTTCTGCGTATTCGCTACCATTTCACACTGTGTTAACAGCCTACTTGTATAACATATATTTCTTTGACGCTGTTTAGCTCTTCTAACACACCAATCTGTCACTCTTTAAAGAAGTTTTGCAAAGATCTCTATAAGATAGATGATCTTTCAGTGAGTTAGCACCACAACGAACACTTCATAAGCTCTGTCAAACAGTGATTTGTGCAGTACTGCAGCAGGCTTTCCCTAGAACATTTTTCTTTTTCTCAATAAAAGTGGAGAGTATTGAAAGTATTTAAAAGTAGAAGCTGACAGGGCGTTGTTAAAGCCATTTTTCAATACAGAAATACCAGTAAGTTCAGAGACATGACTGTCATAGCTGTTTCAGTATTAACCTGTCATGCAGAGATAGCCAGAGAAATGGTGGCCTACACAGATGTTTAATGTGAAGTTAATGCAAATCTTGAGTTATTTTAATGATAATCCTTTCTCTCCTCTCAAATTATGACGACTTCTACTCAATCCAATAACAAATTAGTCAAGAGAGGAATGACCCATGGAAGGTAACATGAAGGGATAGGAATAAAAGCAGTTGTTATTCTGGCTGCCAATATGAAGGCTGACTACGTTAATTCTAGCTTATATTAGTTACAAAAGGAGACTTTGAAGAAAGTTTATGTCACATGAATTACTCAGCAGTTGCTCTCCATCATTGCATCTATAAAATAAGATTAAATATCTTTTACCAGGCATTTAATCAAACCAGTTATTTTAAGGCATGAAAAGCAAAGCAAGTTGTTTGATCTCTGATCCTACAAGACTCAGACTAGAAAATGCAAATAGCACTTTCCAATATTAAAATATCTGGAGAAAAAAAAGTGGTACCCATAATAGTCCTTATCTCAGAATCAATAGTGTACTGAATAATTTGCATTGATATGTTATTTACTTTTTCACGATTAAAAAGAGAAAAAAGTGTTGATTAACCACTTTTCATTGACATCCACAAAGGATAGCTTATATAAATCAGTGCCCGCTATGCCAAGTGATACTTGCTTATGGAAGAATGTTGGTACATCAATTGGCTTGAAAGTTCTTTCTTTCTTCAGACATTTGAAATCATTTCTGCATAACAAAATCATGTTTCATCAAACAATACACTGCTTTCATTCTCCCTTGCTTCAGAATTCTGAAAATGTTTTTCCAAATGTGCCAGGGAACTTGGGAACTTGCCTCCAGCATAAGGCAAAGCACACAAATTTTGAGACGCGAGAGATATTCTCTAAGAACTGCACAAGCTCATGCAACGAAGGTGATAATAGAATGCTGAACACCAACACGGGGAAGAAATTCTTTACTGTGAGGGTGGTGAGACACTGGAACAGGTTACCCAGAGAGGTAATGGATGACCCAGCCTTGGCAGAGTGCAGGGCCAGGTTGGATGGGGTTTTGAGCAACCTGGTCTACTAGATGTCCCTCCCCATGTTAGTGGTGTTGGAACTCGATGATCTTTAAGGTCCAACCAAATAATTCTATGATTTGATGATTCCAATGTTAATTCTTGCAATAGGAAAATGATAGCATAATGCTGAAATACAGTAACAATTACGGTTGATTGCTTCTCAAGTGAAGGATATCTGGATGTTCTTACTAAAAGTGAAAAGGAAATTTGGAATAGGTAGGAAGAGCAGATTTAAATTTTTTGTGTTTGCAGTATAATGTACCTTTTCTCCCGTGGGGAAAGATGACTGTTTTGGAAAGTACAATATTGTGGGTGCACATCTCAGCACTGATATGTAAAACAAAATTTTTACGGAATATAAGTTACTCAAAGGTTTTGTGTTTGGTCTTGATGAGTGGCCTGTGGCAGATGTTTATTCACATTGCTATCCATTAATTTGATCACACTGTCTTTCTTGGTTAATGAATCATCATGTAAGTAATTTGGACAAGATCAGTAATGTTCTATTATTTCACCTTATGAAATGGAGTCAATAAGCCATAATACATTTTAGCCCTGTGAAATTACCAGGGTAAGTACCATTAAAAGCAGAATAATGCATATATCCTTGATCTAGTATTTTTAAATGTTCTCTCATCTGGAGATTTTTAATGAAAAATTTGTATTATACCTGAGATAAGCATTAACCAGAGAGACCTTTTCTAGTAAATAGGACTTCATTAGGTAGTCGTCTGCTTCAGACCTTGAATGTATGATTGTGTTTAGAAAAATGACTCAGAGAATAGCACTTTATTGTGCAGGTTTTTGATGTATTTCTGAGTTGTATCATAAACACTTAGAAAAATGAGCAAAATAAAGGAGCTTTACTACTATTAGTTGTACACTTTTAAACATAAATTTTCTCTTGCTTAATGTATCAACATTGTTTTCAGCTATATTCTGAATGCACAATCTTTGATACAGTTCGATGTAAGCAAAAGGGATTACATTTCCATCCTAATCAAGAGTATAGATTTTATTTCAGTATTTTGATAAAAATATTTTGATAAACAGTAAGATGTTATATTTTAGAATGAAATGTTTTTAGCTCACAATTTTTCTACACTACCACAAATCTACATTCTTCAGAATATGAATAAATATTAATGAAAGATATATAATGTAATAAAATGTGTCTAACTGAATACACTGTATGACAGCCATATATAGTCTGAAAGATATGCTGGTGCACCGTGAAGCATTCACAAAAATACTTGAAATGGAAGCTTGGAGTAAGGGTTTTAAATTTCAGTTGGTGTTCTGAGACCTTGAGACATAAAAGGATAAAGAGTGTGTGTCTTCTAAAAAGATGATTTGTTGTAAAAATAAGAACATTCATAAAATTCATCTAGTATTGGCTCAATAAAGGCACTGCCTAACCACCATGTATCCTACCTACTGAGCAATATTCTCAACCCACCAGCTGAGATGCACTATGGAATATAAAAAATACCTCTGAAGAGTTGGGTAATGTCCTCATGACATCCCAGAAAGCTGATTATTATTTGTATTGTATTTGATTTGCCATCAAATACAAGAAGGGCATTAATTCCATCAAGAAATGGTGTGCTGCAAAAACAACTCTGATACAGATTTTGGAGACAACAGTGATTTAATCTTCTAAACCATAAGACTTTCTAAATGAAAACTAAATTACAGAACTAAGGCCATCTTTCTTTTCTCAAAATGGCTAAACCATGAGCATTTAGAATATAAGCACAGGAATATAGATATAACTTTGTTATCATGTCTCCTGTAACCAATGTTGTTACATGTTTTTCATACCAGCAGTAATGGTGGAAGCCAGAGTGAAATTTCACTGTAAAAGACAACATGACCTTTGAGTAAGAGCAGCATGTAGTCAATGAAGGGATCCAATTGCTGCAAACGTTTGGACTTCTAATAGGGCACTACAGTGTCTCCTAATAGTAATTCTACACATAAACATATATACAACAACAGATATATACAAAGTATATGGAATAGATGTGAAAAATTGAAATATTCTTACCTCTGAGATATATATAGAAGGAAATGCTTGTTACTCTGCCAGGTCATACAATGTCTCTGAATGTTTCAGGTGCCACCTAGTGCCCAGTTCTCATGTGTCAAAGTCCCCTTCAGGAGAAAATCGATTTTCTTTGTGCCCTTTTACGCCACTGTTCAACAACATGTCTATGACATCCCATATCCACATCTTATGCTTTAAATTCCACTTTTAAACTCTGAGTGATTCACACTAGTAGAAATAACTTTCTCCTTTTTTTTTTTCTTTCTTTTTTTAAAACAAGTTGAAAAGTTCAACATACCACGAGTTCTGCCTTCATGTTAGGACACAACTTTTGAAGAAGGCTTGTAGCAGGGAAACTTTGGCTAATAAGTCAGACATGAAACATGATTGATTTGCCATGTGGTTGTAGCCTCAGACTACACAGTGGTCAGTTCAGATGACCTTGGCCAACAGGAAGGTGGAAGAGAAGTTATATTCTTTTTAAGGCTAGCCAGTCTCTGATTTATAGATATTTAAAACATAAATCTTTCAGATTATCCTTTGTAACAGCTGAAGAGTCAACGCATTAAATAGCAATGTCTATCAATGCTCACTGAAACTTCTCTTATATTTCTTCTTTTTTCCTTTAGAAGTCCCAGTACTTTTACATTAAATATGCTATTTTATTCTCTTCTCTAATTTCAGGACTTCTATCATCTTGAATATAAAAACTATGCATTTTCCTAGTATTTTTGTTACACCTTGGAACAAAGGTGTAACAAAAACCGGAACCCTAATTTCAGTAGGAAACTAGATATGCTAGTTTATCAAATATATAAAATTAATGACATTTATTTGACATATGTATCTATTATTGTTTGTAAAATTAGTGTGGAGATGCTCTCTATATAATACTACACAACTTGTTTGTGCTATGACATCCTCCTTCAGTGGCTAAACTGATTTTTTCTAAATTCAGTTAGCTTTTTATATAATTGGTTACTGTAAATTCTCCAGATAAGAACAGACAGTGAGTAACAATGCAACATTTATATTACCTAGCATAAGGTAAAATCTGATGAGGCATTGATGCTAAAGTGGAATGAAAAGAGATAATACAATGAGATGGTTGTTGCCATAATATTTCAGAAATTGAAAATTAAATTCTTTTATATAACTCTGAAAGACATAGTAAGAAATACATATTGCAGAAGGATTATCAATACAGTATAAATTTTAGGATTATTTTTTACTTTAGATTGTCCTGGGCTCTGAAATAATCTTTTCTTGCTAATTTAAACAGCCTTTTCCCAGCTGCCTCCAGAATACAACCATATTAAAAAAGTACTCAGAAAACACTGCACTCTGAATGGAACAATCCCATTTTGACAGGCATATCTGCACAGCCTTTGCATGGCAGGCAAGGTGCATCTGTCTGGACTTCATCCACACAAGAAGCTGAACAACCATCACATGTGGCAGATACAGTATCGCAGGCTTCACATTATACTGATTTGGTTGAATATTTTACAACAGTGTGGATGCAGCAATCTCTGTGGTACTTGCAAATCCACACACAGGCCAAAACTTCATGTAGTTTCCAGCGGTCTTCCTCAGTCCATGCACAATGTGCATTTACCTTCCAGCTATGCTCAGGATTTAATTGGTGCCCTCAGCAGCTGTGCAGGAATTTACTGCAGCTAAAGCTCTATTCGAGTGGAATTTGGTAAAGGCAAGTAAGCATGGCTGGTGCTGTTAACTGTATAGCTTTGCTATCTGCTATTTGCCTGCTTGTCATGCCCTTCAGGTAGCACTTGAGAAGTGTGTCTGATGGGGAAATATCAGATTTAACCATACCTACTGAAGCATGTACTCATCTTTCTGTTGGTTTCACTTGGTTCCAGGTTATACTGCCCTGTGGTTAAATTAGTGACTGCCATTACTCTTTTGCACGGTCCTTCAACTCTCTAGTGCTGTTCTGCATCTGCAGCTGATATAAATAGATATCCTGAACACCGTATGGCATGTGAAGGGAATACATTGCAAACCCTGGACCATTTATTGTATTACGTTTGTTATGCTCACTGTATTAATGTTACTACAGTATTGTAATTATCCCTTGTTTCCTTCACATATCCTGGAGGGTTTTTTTCTGTACTTATTCTTGCTGTTCCCTTGCTTGTACAAGAATTATGATAATGCAGTTCTAACTTAATGCTGAAACAAGTTTGTTCCTATTAAAATAGCATATGACTTTATGCTATAAATAGAAACATTCTTGTCTTATTGGCAAGGAAGACAAATCCAGTGATTGTTTTAATGTACTTAGAAACAAAATCAAATTCAGTATAAAAAATCTACATTGAAAGTTCCCTCAAGACAGGGTCCTCTGTCATTTTTTGACATGAAAATAATCTCAAAAGGAAGAAAAATGCAGAATTATGTCATTCATTAAAAATAGGTAGGAAACTGCAATGTAATTAGCTGTATTATCTTTAGTGAACAGTAGAGACCCTCAGTGAGGTTACTATTGCAGATATATTTATCAAGAAAGAGCAATTAGAACAGGAAAACAAAAAAACATTCTTTTCCTTTGGGGGAAAAAACCCCACAATTTCTCACACTTTCTCTTGCTTGCCTATTTATTGTGAGACACCAGAATATGACAGTCTCTTTTGACTGCTCCACAAAAAATGCAGAAATTAAAAGAAAAATTTCAGCGAAGTTTAGATTGATAGACAAACAGTTTCTGTCACTGTTGTAAACAAAAGTGAATTTCAGAATAGTGAATCTTCATTCTGCACTTGCATCCTAAGGTGACAGATTTGTTGGAATCAAGGTATAACCATTTTTGTTGTTGAACTTCTACAAAGGAAAGACCTGGATTTTGGGGGAGGGGATTTTTAAAATTCAATAACTGTTTTAATATACCTGTGCTGTTTGTGACAGATTTTTCAAAGCATTCATTTATAGTGTGTCTTTACTCTCTGAATCCTAGATTTTTGTGCAGTTAAATTGACATTTCAATATTTTTTCATTTTTGTCCTTCAATGCACTTATATTTCCTACTCTAAATTTTTCTTGTGGTTTCCTTCACTCTGTAATCTCAAGTGGAACATGCATGTATATGTATATTTCAATATGTGTGTATAAAGACAACTGTATTCTTATACTCATCAGTTAATTCTTCTAGTCCCTATTAGATTTAAATCTAGACCATGCTTACTCCTATATTCAAAGCAATGTGAATGAGGACAGAATAGAAAGTAAGCAAAATATAAGTTTTGAGAAAAAAGGCAAAATATGAGTTAGAAGCTATGTATCTAAGTTACTTTATTTTAGTTTATAAAACATTTGAAAAACTATGGACAACTAAAATAAACTATTGTAAGATCCAATATAGATGAATTTTGGACAACTGAATTTCAAGCTACTTTTTATTTTTACAAAGACATCACCCGTCCTAGTATTTGGGACCTTTAGAATGTATAGCTCTTCGTATAGCCACACACGTACTACGTGCAGCACTTCTGAAATCAGCCTTGAGTCTTCAATGCCAAAGCATTCTTGCTTGTCAGTAAGTCAAAGTACATATGTGCAGCTTTTCCAAGGGATATCCACATGCAGACATATTGTAATATTTCCAGTACACCAAGTCCTGTCCCAGATGACAGCTGGAGTGATCCCTAGAATAACATATTCATATTCATGTTTGCACGGCAGAGGAATTACTGTTTGGAGTAGTGGACACAAGTGAGCAAGCAGTCTAGGACTGGTACCACGCAGTAATAGGGGGAGATACCCAAACTGGGAGTGTAGGGATACCAGGAGTATTTCCAAAAGTACTACATGAAACAAGTATTAGCCTGTGTTGGGATATTATATAGGTCTTTCAATAAGGGAGTACTCATGAAGATGAGTATTTCTCACTTAATATTGACAGTATTTCTCACTTAATTTTGGGGAAAATGGGATCATAATGATTTGCTGCAAACAAAAACTATGAAAATATATGGGTCAACTTTTCAAAAAAGAAAAATTATATCTATTCCAAAGTTTATAATAAAATAGTGTGTGAAGGACATTAGCATTCATAACTAAGCTTAATGGAATGCAATGCTATGACAAATGCCTTTATTACTGGAATATGTGAAAATACTTGTTTTGGATATTTAGATATAACATTATAAATTTCATATTTAAACATTTTAGGGAAGATAGTGCTACTCTTGATTTCATAAATATCATAATAGAAAAAAAAAAATACTTAAAATCTGAATAAAAAGCAAGTAAATTTGAAATTTCCGTATCTGTTTCTGATTTGTTTCTCCTTGAGTGAATGCTGAGAGTCTTTCTGCTAGCCTTGTTTTTTGAAAAAATTGTCAGAAAGAAATTCTATTTAATATTATTTAATTTGAATATCTTATTAATTAGTATCTATAAGTGACTGAATTTCTGCTAATTAAAGTCTTTATAGGAGTGGGTCCACGTCTAGTAGTGGAAGAACTACAAGCAGAACTCTCCCAGATACATTTTACTCGTAACTTTTTAACAGAATTTACATTGACATTAATAAGAATTAATTCAATAGAAACTTATTGAACAGCAATGAAAGATATTTTAAGCTTCATGTTTTAATATTATGTAAAAAAAAAAAAGAGGACAAATATGTTCATACATACCTTGTTTACCAAATTAAATCTAGGACAAAGAAAATTCCTGCTTGGAGAGAGATTGAAACAATTGGGGCAGCTTGCTTTGAAAAGGAGATGAGAAATAATACACAAAAATTTTAAAAAGTGGGAAGGTGCAAAAAATTCAATTATGCTTAGTTTCAGAGTACATGAACAAGGACAAGTTCAACCAAACTACATGATGGTAAATTTAAAAGGAAATATATTTTCCACCCTTCATATCATTAGTGATTATCAGAATGTCACTGAAGTCAAGAATCTGTGCAGAGCTGAATAAAAATTACAGTCTAGTTTGGCAATTCCTGTGTTCTCTGACAGACGACAATCTTAGGGTAACAATCTGTAGGTTTAAATGTCAGGGAGTTGGTAGTACAGCATCACATTCAGTTTGAAAATAGATACTACCTATCAAAGAAGACAAATGCAGTTACTCGGTAAATTATCTCCCTCTCCTTCCCAAAAAAGGCACTTGTTGATGTTCAAAATGAAAATACTCACAGAATACATTAATATACTTAAAAGTGTAGAATTTATTTTTTCTACTTTCTTATCTAGAATCAGGAACAAAATGGCTTGAAGGGTTAGAAGTAGTAACACACTCCTAGGCCACTTCATAAAGTTAAAAAGTTAATAAAAAATGCCAAGTATTCCTTTTAGATGAGTCATATAGTATTGCAACTGGAAAATTAGTTTTATTTTAGAAGGAGGGTGATTTTTAATTAGTGCTTTAAAATATAATGTAATTTCACAAGAATAAATTGCCTTCTGTGGGTAATTCTTGGTGAGACAGCAGTAAGAGTAAAGGAAGCAATTTTAGGCAGTGACATTGCTAATCTTTATATTTTTTATTTCAAAGGACAGGGAATCTTTCTGTGACCTTTTTACAAAGCCCTAAGAGATACAGGCTTCTGAAGGACTTCATCTTCTTGGAGAAGTCGAGAATGAAAACAGTGTGTACAGGCAGAGTTTTCAAGTTAATATAATATGATTCATATGATAACCAAAATCCACAGGATGATATTCTTACCTTCATTTTGACATGCTGTGATGAAAAATAACAAATTGAATAGCCTTGAAAAATGTTAGAGGATTTAAAAGAAATTCTTTTGCACAAATATGCAGGAGTAGCTGTAGCATTGCCTTCTTTGTAGAGCTTGCAAGCAGATTTGAGGGCAGAGGAGTGTTGTTTCTGCACAGAACACTTCAATAAAGCAGTGGTGAGAATATCAGTTCTTTAGGTGAGCTTTGAAGTGACCAAGATGAGATAGGCTACTTTCTTGCTTCTGTGTTGTGTCATTGTGCAAGGTAATGAAAGTCAAATCCAAACCCACAGTTTATTATGTAAGAGAGAGCACGAAATAGCAGCAATAACATCAGCAACTGATAGGCATATTTAACATACTCACATCAAAACATGATTGGTACATCAAGTCTTGCAAATGAACTCATTGTTAGCATATATTTTATACACACTGTATATATATGTATGGACACATAGAATATATTTATGATTATAGTGGATTCCACCTTTTAATAACTGTTATACAGTTTTGTTTCATGGTTGGTATCAGTAGTATATCCTAGTTCTTGGTAGTTCTGGGCATTGAAGTTTGAGAATGTAATGAATGTAGGGAGATATACTGATTGCTCTAATAAGCATTTATATATTTTTTCTTTAATTGAAACCTGTAACAGCTTAGATATTTAAATATGTTGTGTACACATTCATGAGCACATCAGGGCTACTGAAGAATGATTTAGTCATGTAGAATTCAGGAAAAGAAATTAAAACAATACATACATACCCCTCTCTTCTTCCATCATTTTCCTTACTTTTCAGATTAGAGGAATTTGGTCTGAATCCAAATACAAGTTTACCTGATTTGCCTCTTCCCTGTTAGAATTAGGCTGATAAGTATACTTGGTACAAGTATATACAATCTCAGGATGAGATTATGAAACATCTTTTGTTCACACTTGCACAGAATCTATATTTTTATGTCCATTAACTAAAGGACTTCGGTAGTAAATGACGGAAATGTTGTAATCAAGCTATTTATG
This sequence comes from Callaeas wilsoni, assembly GCA_013398955.1. Lineage (NCBI taxonomy): Eukaryota > Metazoa > Chordata > Aves > Passeriformes > Callaeidae > Callaeas > Callaeas wilsoni. Next base: position 38,178 of record VWPU01019648.1, read on the forward strand.
AAGCTGAAACACCAGTCAAAAGGATACATAGTTGAAGTGTGAGTACCAACTACTAAAACTGAACTCTAATTAATGCCCTCAGAGATCAGACTAAGAACAACTATGAGCCGTTTTGGATTCTCAGTGGTTTAAAGCTCTGTATTATAGTAGAAGTTACCAGACCTGTGGTATTTTACATGATTAAATTAACTAATCCTTTGCTCAGAAATCAGTTACCCACAGTATCTCATTCATTTTCGTCATTATCTAAAATCTATTAAATCATTTATAGGGTTAGTGATCATGCTTAGGCTTATGCTTGTTACAATTTTATTGTCTTGATTAATTTTATTTTTTCTTCCAGATTTTGTTCAATTTGAATCCGATGTTCTTTCATGTTTGTATTACAATTTTGTTTATTGTTTTGCTGTTTTGCATTTGTATAACATGAAAGTCAGAAATATATCAAGTTCCTTTGTTTCCTGTTCGCGTGTAATGATTTCATTTGTATCAATTTAATGAAAAAATTACATTACTATATCGATAGTTGGAGCTTAAGGAAAACCTCATGCTCATTTTCATCTACCTTTGGATATGTGGGTACTTAAGTAAATGTTAAATACACTAAGTCAGCAATGGATTTTCAGTGTTGAGAGTTGTATAATATCCATGAAAACACATTATCTGTCCAAAGCTGCCTTAATTTTTGTGTTCTATATTTTTAAGCAAAATTAAACATTTATTTATAACAACATTTTAAGTATAAAAACATTTTAAATCATAAATACATATCTTTTCCAGAATTACAGAGTAGTTCCTGTGGCAATCCAGGAGTTCCACCAAAGGGTATTTTGTATGGTACAAGATTTGATGTTGGTGACAAAATCCGGTACAGCTGTGTAACTGGATATATTTTGGATGGACACCCACAGCTTACTTGCATAGCCAACTCTGTCAATACAGCATCATGGGACTTCCCTGTTCCTATTTGTAGAGGTAAGACAAATCCTACAGTAATGTTCTCGAATATATACATTAGTATTAACAATTTTTAATCTCTGTATTAATAATTAAGTTTTAAGCTATGATTAAAGAACCCCTCTTTTGAACATTTTGATCTCTTGCTCACATATATGATGTATCTCCGCATACATGCCTACTAATTTTTAAGTCAATATTCTACTAAAATTATAGTTATCATTTATTTTAAAATATATGTTACCTAATAAGAACTAGAAACCTAGTAATAAGTAGAATATAAATGTCTGTGTACAACATACTTGCAACTATGGGAATGTGGATTTGGGATCTGTCAGTCCTTCCTAAGAACTGACTTTTTGTCTAGTAGTAACTTGGCTATTGAGCAAACAGAACTATGAAACTGCCAAAACAATTGAGCTACAGAATCTTACCTCATTGTCAGTCAGATCTGATTATCTTAAGATTTCTATATAGGATATCCCTTGTATTCTAACAAATATTGTAAGTCGAATACTTTTCCCTTGCTCATATTAGAAATACATCAGTAGTAGGGAACCCTGTATTATGGGTAAATCTTATCTTCTGAGAGAAATATTGTTAGAGAGAAATAATGTTTGCAGAACAATGAATGGAGGTTATGCTGATAAAATGAAGGCACTATCATTAACATACACAATCAAAGGCAATAAAGATAGTATTTTGATGAAACATATGTGTCAGGCAACCTTGAGATCAGTATCTATATTAACAGGTTAATTTTACAAAATGCAACCTTTATATTTGTCTATAAACATTGATGAAGCATTGCAGAGGGTACAAAAATATTCCAACTGAAATTACCATTCTAATAAATACAGATTGGTTAAAACATGGTTAACCAGCACTGCAAAAAATTAATTATGCATGAGAAAAGTATGTCATTGGAAACACTCTACTTTCATTTCCTACTCCTGGCTTAGAGCTATTTAATATGTTTCTCCATGGTCTTGAAGAAATTACAAACTTATTTTTAATAATGCTATTTTCCAGTAAAAATATTCGTAACTTCTGAATCTTCCACTCCTACTTCCCAGAAAATGCTAGCTAATAGTGAAGGAGATAGAAAATCAAGACATATATACAAATTTTGTTTCTGGAGATGAGAATGCAAAAGATATGATGAAAACATGTAAACTTGCAAAAGACTTACATTTGTAACAAAATAGAAGTCTAATGGGCTTCATTGCAGACCATTGCTCAAATTCTCAATCTGTCAATTTTGAAATTAATGGCATAAAAAATTGTATTCTTGAATGAGTTACACATTCTTCTTTTTGATACAACATTTTTCAGGAGATCTTTGGATATATATTTTTTTTTTACTCCAAGGGGAGATGAAAATATACTGTGTAAATTTGAACTGGTATGATAAACTCCCAAAGTAGCCCTGTGGTTAAACACTACTAGTGTGTAAGAAGACTACTACGTGAGAATATGAAAACTATTTTTTTAAACTCATAATTAGAGAGGTCATTATCTGAACAGTGTCATTTCTTAAGGCAAAATAAAGTTAACAAATTGGAAAGGACTCAGAAAAAGGGGAAACAAGTTCTGTTGGATTTCAAAATTTTCATTTTGTCTAGAGACTGAAGGATTCAACTTTTCCATGTATGTGAAAGATGACAACAGCTTGATTTACTGCAGAAACTCAGGCAAAAGAAAACTTTTCTTTTGAGAAGACAATTCTTTAATCAGTAGGAGTGAGGAATTTAAGGGGTAAAAGCCTGATGAACAAAAATTTTAAAAAACCCTCAAAGTACATATTTTAACAGTGGTGATTACAAATTACTGAAACACAATCTAAGAATGGGACAGATTCTTGATTTAAGTCAACATAATGGCTTAAAGCCTTAATGCACAAATTGTTGTTAAGGTATTTTTGGGCCATGTCCAATAAAAGAAAAATAACCAATTATTTTCAAGAGTTCCTTCTATGAGTCAATATCAGAAACATGTAACTTTACATATAAAATGGACCCTTGTGATTCCATTCAAATGAATCTCTCCTAATTTTGCCTAATACAATTAGGCAACATAGAATTCTGCAAAAGGTTGTTAAAGGTGATTACGGACTAATGAGCTTCTTATCTCTTTCTCACTGTTTGCCATGGAGAGGCTGATTAAACACTCATCCTTAAAGATTTCCTGTGATAAATGTCTTATTGTTCCCTACCAATGGTCATTACATCTAACCCAGAGGATCCTGACACAAGCAAGAAAACCCCAAGAACAGAACAAAAGTACATTTTACTGTACTTATTAATTTGAGGGTTGTTTGCTTGCTTTTACATTTCAGAAAAAAATTGAATTTGAGGCACACTTAGAAGTCAGCAGACTTAAGATCTTAGATGTCTGTAGATCATCTGTGAGATATCATTCTCATCTGCCTCTTGTAATTCAGAACAAGTAAATTTGAGGAGGTTTTTTTCTTATTTAGATCATTCCTCTTACATTGCCTTCGCTTTGAATGCAGAGATGAGGAAGAGGTCATGCTTGTACTTTAGCAATGTGATTATTATGGATTGGTGTCTCAAAATGGGAAATTTCATTGGAAACAACAGTGTTTTCTATTGTCACAAGCACATACACAGGACACCGTACGAAATGCTTTAATTTTTTACTTGTTAAATTATACCAATATTTGCATTTTTAAAGTTATATATTTTTAGGCCAAATTTTATTCAAGAAGAAGAGTTATTCCTCAAATAGGTTCTTATTCCTTTACTTGTCTCCATAGGATTTTATTGAAAAATCAGCAGACATATTTAATGATTGCTTTATTTCATATCCTCTTTCTAACTGAACATTGCTTGAATGCATAAACTTTTTCACCTGCATGTTTTGGTATTCATTAAAATATTGTTACTTTATTAGATTTATTAGAAGTGAAAAAAAAAACCCCTAATTATAAGAAAGCTAATTTGTATTTATTTTTTGTGGTCAACTACATGGTGGAGCTGCTCTCTGTATGAGACAACACTTGAAATGTACCGGTATTTGCCTTGGGGTGGATGACGAGTGAGTTGAGAATTTATGGGCTCAGATCAAAGAGCAGATTAGTAAAGGTGACACTGCTGTGGGTGCTCACTACAGGCTACCTGATCAGGTAGAGGAGGAGGATGAGGCTTTCTCCAGGCAGCTTGAAGCACAGGCATGGGTTCTTGCAAGGGCCTTTATCTACCCTGCCATCTGCTGGAGAAGCAACACAGCAAAGCACAAATAGTCTTAGGTGTTCCTTCGAAAGCATTGATGACAATTTCCTGCCACAGGCAGTGGAGGATCCCACAAGGAACGGTAAGCTGCTCGACCTCATATTAACAGCATCTCCTTTTTGGAGATGTGAAGGTTGGGGGCAACTTTGGCTGCAGTGACCATGAAAATGTGGAGCTACCTATCAGGAGAGGAGGAAGCAGGGCAGCAAGTAAGACTACAACCATGGACTTCAGGAGAGCTGATGTTAGCCGCTTCAGGGATGTTCTTGGAAGAATCCCATGGAAACAGACTCTGGAGGGAAGAGGGGTCCAAGAGTTGATATCCAAAAATGACTTCCTCCAGAACCAATAATGATGCATACTAATGAGCAAGAAATCAGGCAAAGGGGGAGAGAGACCTCCATAGCTGAACAAAGATCTCCTGTCATTACTCAAACATAAGCAGGAAATACACAAGAGTTAGAAGCAGCATCGAGACACATGGAATGAATATTGAGAGACTGTCAGAGTAAGTAGAAATGTCTCATTTCCTGGTCTCCAGGAAGGGCAAGGCCCATCTGCAATTAAATCTGGCCAAGGATCTTAAGGACAAGAAGGGCTTCTCAAAACACATCAATAACAGAAGAAAAACAAACGGATAATGTGGGCCCATTAGTAGATGGAGGGGGACCCTGGTAAAAGGGGACGCAGAGAAGGCAGAGTTATCAAATGCCTTCTTTCCATCAATCTTCACTGACATGACCAGCCCTCAGAGTTCTCTGACACCAACCAGGGTAAAGAGTCTTGGAAGGAAGACTTTTCCTTGGTGAAGGAGGATTGGGTTAGACAGCACCTAAGCAAACTTGACATTCACAAGTCCATGGGCTCTGATAGGATGCGTCCATGAGAGGGCTTCTGGACACCCTAGCAAGGTCATTCACAGTCATCTTTGCAAGGTCATAGCACTCAGGAGAGGTGCCTGGAGACTGGAAAAAAACAAATTTAACCCTGGTCTTCAAAAAGGGCAAGAAGGAGGACATGGGGAACTATTGGCCAGTCAGCCTCACTTCCCTGGAAAGCTGATGGAGCACTGCATTCTGAAAGCCATCTGTATCCACGTGGATGACAAGAAGGCAATCAAAAGTATTTAGCATGGATTCGCTAAAGGTAAAACAGGCTTTACCAAACAGATTGTCTTCTACAACAAAACAATTACCTGGATCAAGGAGGGGAGAGCAGCAGATATTGTCTACATTGACTTCCGCAAGGCTTTTGACACTGTCTGTCACAAAATCCTCTTAGACAAAATCAGGAAGTGTTGACTGGATGAGTGGACAGAGGTCAATTAAAATCTGGCTGAATAGCAGGGTTGTAATCATTGGCACAGGGTCTAAGGGTCTAGTTGGAGGCTTGTCACTAGACGTCCCCCAAGGTTACATACTGGGCCCAGTATTGTTTAACTTACTCATCAATGACTGGAATGAAAGGGCAGATGCCTCCTCAGCAGGCTCACTGACGACACAAAGCTGGGAGTGCCTGATACCAGAGTGCTGTGAGACCTTCAAAAAGATCTTGACGTGTGATAGAGGCAGACAGAGAAGAACCATCTGAAATTCAACAAAGGCAGGTGCAGAGTCCTGCACCTGAGGAAAAATAACCCCATGGACCAGTACAGGCTGGGGGCTGATCTGGAAAGCAGCTTTGTGGAGAAAGACCTGGGAGTCCTGGTGGATGCAATCCTGTGCCATGTGCTCTAGCTGACCCTGCTGGAGCATAGAGGTTGGACCAGATTACCCACTGTGTTCCCTTCCAACCTTACTGGTTCTGTGATTCTTTGAATTATACTGTGCACAGTCCATGACTAGTTTTTAAATAAAGCCTTCTCCCCTGACAAATTAATTTTGATAAGCTTGTTTTTAATCATGAAATGTGACAGACGCTTAATTATATCACCTGTTCCTGAGCTAATGTTGCAGCTTGCAGTTTCTCCATAATGCAGCAAGCTACAAACAATTTACTGAGGGTAATAAATAATGCTACATTTATATATAATATTTTCATTCTATAAAAGTTGTAAGAATCAGACACTTCCATAATCAAGGAAGTATTCTGACTTTTATGTTTTTAAAAATTTCTTTTTCTAAGCTACAATGGGTGTTGTAAGAATCTCCATTCTAAAATTTATTGCTTTTTAGAATTCAGAAATTTCAAGTGAAGAATACAGTTGTATTTATATTCCTAGATGTTCTACTAAAATACTTTCACTATTGCCAGTACATATAGCTGCAAAATATTTGTCAATATAAAGCTTCTGTTTGTATTTTCAACGAGAGACTTTTTCTACTTGTCTAAATGAACATGTATTTTGGTCAGAGAAGTGCACAACCCACTGACTAGCTGCACTTTTTTCCATTGACAAAATGGATTTCTGCTTTTCTGACTATTTATCTGGGAGGACATTGAGTTATTTCTTGCATATATTGTCATGACAGTAAAAGGCTGAAGAGGCTCATACTAAATTCCAAGTCTGGGAATTCTGTAATTCCCCTGCAATATATAAGTATGTATGTACTTATAAAGACATGTTTCTTTTTAGCTATCTGTATAGATATATAATTAATTTTTTCTTCTTCAGTGGATTTATTCCAAATGAACTGAATTGAGATACTTATAAGCTCTTATTTTTAAAAGTGATCTAATGGGTGTCAAAATTGAATTAGAATATTCAGCTCACTATTTAAATATTTTGCCATTTCCTCTATGCAGAACCCACTGGACTGAAAAATTTGTTAATTGCAAGTCACTGGTATAATTGAGTAAGTACACAGATACATGACTATACATATTTCAACTCCACGAGGTAAGTTTTAGGTCAAATACAACAGAGAGTAGCTTCAAATTAAATTAAAAGTGTCTTGTGGACGTTCCAATACACTTTTCTTTAATGGTTTTATTTGTTTATATGCGGCATACAATAGCATGGAATTTTGAAAAGAAAACAACTAAAATTAAACGTCACATAACTACCAAGAAATAATCATATGGCAGTGTAAGCATTTCACAGAGATACGTATGGTTGCAGATGGATTTATGATTTTATGAAATCATGTCAAATAGAACCTATTAATATAAGCAGTAAAATAAGATGACTTCCTTTGCATCTTTGTTATAAGCTGGTGTTGTGGTTTGACACTGGCCCAATGGCAGGCACCTAAAAGAGTCACTCGCTCACCGTCCCCTGCCACAGCTGGGCAGAGGAGAGAAAAGGAGAAAACAATTAAGGAAGAGTTCATGAGTGAGATAATGACCAG
>VWPU01019654.1:0-21287 GCA_013398955.1 Callaeas wilsoni
TAGAATCACCCCAAGACATACAGCTACCCTTTTTTTGCTTCTGAAGCGCCTTCTTCCCTTTCCAACACACTCAACAAAAAGTAAATAGATGGTATAAATACATATATGAATATGCAAGGTGGAATAAGGTAGTGGGAATAAGAGTGATTCTCTGAAGTGAAGAGTGGCATATCCGTTGACAACAACAAGTAGTTTAATAATTGATATGGACAATGAGATTAAATTTTAGTTGGGGGCATTATTTCAATTTTACTGTCACATTAAAATTAATTTTCTGCAGACCTTTGAGTAAGCTTATATGTATGATTGGGAAAGAAGACTTGATTATATTTATGTTTATTGGCTCTACTAATATCAAGTAACTGTGTAATATATACATTTTGGACATATATTCAAACAAGGAACATAAAAGTATTCCCTCATCTCTCACAACCATCTTATCAACACTACTGCCGTCTTTAAATCTCTAAACCAGGCCTCTGATATTTGAACTCAGAGCAGAAGTGGAGCTGGCAGCTTCATCCTCTGAGTGTATCAATACTTTGGCCGTCATAAACTGTAAATTTTGGATGAATTCACATATCTTCCCTGCTAATGGAGGACATTGTCGTAACAGGTTTCACTTGGGAATCTGGAGGAATTCTCACTGTCATGAGAAGGTTACAGCTTATTTCATACTGACTTCGTCATTCCCACTGCTCCTCCTTAGTCTGAATGTCAGCTTTCTTCCCCTACAGCCTACCTCAGTTCTCATCCATCACTTCCCTGCTCCTTTCCTTTCTCTTTCATAGGATTTCCTAACATACATGCAATTTATCTTTGTGTTCCTATCCAGGATCAAATTTTTGATTCTTAAGAGTTGAAGTGAACAACATCTTCCATTGTGATGTTTGGATGCCAGCAGACACTGTGTCAGAGACTGAAATATTATAGTTTGTGACTTAAACATTTTCATTAAAGACTTTTAAAACTGTATAACAAAAGCTGCAGAGAAGACCACCTCACCCTGAATGGGGCTCTGAGAGGCCCTGCACCATTCACTGATGAAGAGAAGATAAGGTAACAGCTCAGGGCTGGGGTCATTCACAAAGCACAAGCCTGATACCTTCGAGGAGGAGACCACAGGCCCGGGACTGTCAGCTGCCAGGTTTGCACAGACCCTCACACCAAAGGGTGGGGGGAGGGAGGCTTCTGGTGTGTGTTGGAAGGCCTCTGCTCAGATATACGGTGTTGTAAGGGACAGTGTCACACTGGCCCCCTGCAAGGGAGGCATGGGGGTGTTCCCACCTGGCCCAAAGCGTGTATTAATCCACTGGATTCCATACTCTTTGGCGTGGCAGCAGCGAAGTGGGACCCTCACCACCCGGAAGACCAGAGGGAGGAGATGTCTTTGAGATCCTCAGATGGGTGATATGCTTCCACTTAACCCCTGTCATTCTGCCCCTGTCCCCCCACGCACACTTCTTTCTCTATTTCTTTCTTTTCTCTTTCTTTCTTTCTCTCTGCCTCTTTTACTATTAAATAAAATACATCAAATTTTGGCACCAACATCTAACCTTGTTTGGTTTTAACCTTGTTTTAGGGTATATTTTCAAAGTTCTTTCCATTTTATACACAGAGATTTAATTTTCTTTGCTCCTCTGGTTTAAACTGGATCGCAACACAGTGTCAGCACAAGCACATGACAGACCTTTTATTCCTTTGCTAGGTGTGGGACTTGGAAATGTTTCTTTCAGTAAGATTATCTTACTGAGAACCTTGTCAAATGGGATAATAAGGAAAAAAAGGTAAGCCATAGAGAAGGTGACATAAACTTGATGGACTAACATAGAGACAAAACCAAGAAACAAGCCTCCTCAGTCACACTAATTGATGCACTATCAGGAAACTATATGTAGGGTATTGCAGCCAACAAGGACAGAAACCTGAGGGTTCAAAACAGGGAGGAGAGGAGCTCAGCAGGACTAGGCCAACTGATAAGGGGAAAAGGCAAGGGAAGGAAATGGGGAGAAACAAAGGAAAAAAAGTGGGATGAAAGGGCTGGTTCCATATGAATAGGGCCAGTCACTGTGCTTATTTGACTAAGCCCCTTGCCCGATCACCATAGTCTGTCCTATCTTTCCTTAATCCTTTCCTACCTATGTGTCTGCATAGTCTCACTGCCCCTCCCACGTGTGAACACTGCAAGAACTGGGCGCCATCCACTGGAGGGGTAGAGGCTGTGAACAGATCTGAATTGATGGGTCCATGCTCAGCTTTGCTATGGATTGAACCTGCACGTGGGAAATCAGCAGCTGCCACATCCCACATCCTGGGAATGTGCTGCACTGGGCTCCAGATGCTGGATAAAAGAGGAAGTCCTGGGCCAGAGCTGTTCTAAACTCCCTTAACAGAGAGGTTTTCATTTGACAGAAATAATACCAAAGATTAAATTGGGCAGCATATCATTTTCAAATATTACAATCATAATCCAGCCTGATACTTGGTGCAAATATAATGAAAAGGGTCTTTTTTAAATGTGCAGGGCTAATGATCCCATTTTTTAATAGCAAATATTTCTGTACTATTTATTTCCTAGGTTATAATATCTATACATGATAATCTTTTTTAAAAAGTATGATCATGAATAAGATGATGAGAAATTTTGAGACAAAATGAATATGTGGCATTCTTCATCTTATTTAAATAAGGCTTGGCTCAAACTCCTATTTAAGATCATAGTATGGCAGAAAATTTCTGTTGCACTTATACAGGCATGGATGAAATTAGAATTTACGAATATTAGTTGTTTCAAAGCTGTGCTGGGTTATGAATAATGTTCTTTGCTGTATATCACTACAGCAGAAAAAGATAGCAGAATCATTTAGTTATAACTTTTGAAAACAATGGGTAAACTCTCTCCCTCCCACATGCTTTCATATGTAGAGTTTTCCCCATTGTAACGCTTGCTCAAAATATTATGGTTTAATATAAATTTGTTGTGGTGTTTTTGGGTTTTTGGGCTTTTTTTTTTGTGTGGGGGGGGGGGGGGGGGGGGGGGGGGGGGGGGGGGGGGGGGGGGGGGGGGGGGGGGGGGGGGGGGGGGGGGGGGGGGGGGGGGGGGGGGGGTTTTTTTTTTTTGTTTTGTTTTTTTCCCCAATAAGCAATGAAAATGATCTCTACAGTAACTGGTAGCTCAAGTACTAAGGTTGTTTGAGAAAATGGAATTGTGCTCAGGGGTAACTGTGCTTATGAAGTGTTTAGTGCATGTAAACAAACAGAAAATGATGCATATTCCCTCTGCAAAAGCTACTCGCAGAGAGCAGAGAATGTCAGTAAGTAGGCATATGAGGTGGCTTTAGCAAAAAGTGCAGAGAGAGGAGGAAAGGCAGATGTTGTTATGCAATGACTCTGCACCGAAGACCAGTGTGTAATGTTAATCAGTTTTCCTGTTACAGCTGGCCATGCACAGCACAGTGTACACTTGGAATGTATAATACTATAGCATCTGCTTCTCTGTAAGGCTTTCATTTTCTTTTTCAGATAACTGTAATCTCAAATCTTTTGTTTGATAACTCTGATGGGCTTGATGGGAGAAAAAAGGCTGTAGTGTTGTCACAACCTCTGAGCCAATTCCTTTAGCAATGAAAGAGATCCCAGAAATTTTGTACAGTACACTGCAGTGAAAACAAAAAGAGCATTTGCTTTTCTGCATGCTGCACTCCAGTCATTTTCTTTTCTTGATGCAAGATGGAGTGCAGGTGACAAGGACTAGTCTAAAAGCTTAAAAGAATTTCTTTAACTGTTGGAGCAAGTCAAGAAAGAGTGGATGTTTTCAGAACTGGACTTTATTGCTTTGTTCATATTTTTGCACTTCAAGGTATGTAAATCTCTTCATGAGATGTGAACCAAAGCTGGGTACACGGATTCTGTTTTGTCACAGAAACCTTGTTTTGTTGTTCTTTTTTTTTCAAAATTGCTTTCCTGGCAAATATTTCTAAGAGTTTTAAATATTCTAACATGTAAGTATACTCTTTCACTATATATGTATGTGATTGTTGTTCCAGAAAAAGATTGTGTGATCTTTAATATATTGACAGATAGTAGAGAAATTAAAAATTAAGGATGCAATTTAATACAGTTTTCACGCCTGCAGGTTTGACCCCAATGAATAAACAGTGAAGCTTATTTAGTTTTCTGTGGTTTCCAACAGTCCTTCCAGGCTATGGTAGCTTAGTCTTTTTAATAATGTTACTTTGCCTTTGGATAAAATCCTGCTGCATCCACTGATTCCACAAATGAATGTACAAATATTAAAAGGGGAAAATGGATTTATATCTGAATATTGGATGGATCTAATTACACTTTAGAATCAAAAACCCCCACTTCTCAGGAATATAGAGCCCTAAATTCTGTGCATAATTATATATCCATTTTGAAAAAGTAAACCAATTATGTCACTGAAGTATTCACATAGACTGTAACAGAAGGTCACAGCCTTTTGGTAACCGTAAAAAACCTATTGATAGGTACACGCTTTTTACTTCCTTTTGCCAAGTTGTCTGTACACACCAATGATCATTCCCTGTGCAGTTCTCCCTCTTCAAATCCTTTGCATGCAATCTTTCCATTGACACCTTTTTGAGGGAATATTTGCAGCTTTCTGCATATATATCCTTTGCTGAAATTTTCTTCAGTCCCTTCAGAGTACCAGATATTTCCTCCTTGCTTTGTGTGCAGTTCTCCCATCTCCACCCAAACGTTCAGTGTTTCTTTTTTTCTGCAACTTTTTAGAGCACACTTCAATGTGCTAATTCCATAAGGCTTCAACTTACATGTAATCTTTTTCATAATTACGTATTTACTTTTTCTGCTTGCTTATTCCACCCAGTGCAGAAACAAGCCTAAAAAACACTGCAGTGTGATGCCTGAATGTTCGAAACATGTTTTTTGTGTTGCTGTGCTGCAAGGTAGTGTGGTGAACTCCAGGGTCAAAAGCTCAGTAAACCAACCATGGGTGAAAGAAGACAGACATTCCTTCCCATGCAGGAAAGTCTGGGATTTCCTGTGAAGCAGTTAGAAAAAAATAGGACGCAACATCTAAATAGCAAGTAGCCCAAAGTAATTTTATTTCCATTATCTTGCTAGTCAGTGTTATCAAAGAGGGTAATACTTGCTGCCAACAAAACAACAGTTCTTTTTCCAGAACAGTACTCCATTATATTTTTCCTGTCTTGAACAATATATTTACTTCTGTCCTCCAGCCCTCCTTTGTCATTTTGTCAGGTAGGATTGGAAAACTGAAACCTCATTGAAAATCCAAAAAAGCCCCCAAAAACAAAACAAAACAAAACAGAAAAAAAACCCCAAAAAACCAAAACCAAAACCAACCAAACAAAAAAAGACCAAAAAAGAAACCAAACTAAAAAAGAAGTTATTAACTCAGGGTAAGATAGGTTATTTTCTCACATTTCCTGCAGAGACATGATACAAACCAAAGATGAATCAATCCTGAGCTGCAAAAGTATTGTTCTACCTTCCACAATTTCTGCAGATTTGTTTCTTATTCCCTTTCAAGAATACTATTAGTTGTTTTTGCTGAGACGTACTATAACAGCTGAAATTAGACTTGAAAAACACTAGACTATAGGCCACGTGGAAGAAAACTGTTTGAAATCAGCTCAGAGGAGAAGAGGTTTCAAGTTGATAGCCTGTGTTCATTCCAATACATCAATGTGGTTCAGCAGGTGACTAGAGCTGTATCAAAGATAAGAGTAGGTAGTCAGAAATATGAAGGAATCCAGGAAAAAACAGCAACTGCAGCAAAACTGTGGAACATAAAAGGGAGTGGGGATGTTGAAGAGATAAAGGAAAAAGTGGTATTTTAGAGTCTGAATGATTAATAATAAAAATGTTATGATGCTAAGACTTCAATGCTTTATTAATGGGTGAACATTAGGGAAAAGGCTAAGCCTTCAGGAATCAGGACAAACTCGTGTAGCAAAGAATTTCACAACTTCTTTATCACAAACTTGATAGGAAGGATTATCTTTGCTACAATAATCTTATTTTTTATTTCTGACTCCTAAACTTCTCACATGAAAATCAGAATAAAAGCAATTCTGGAACAACTGTTGTCATTCTGAAAAAGACTTACTGGATAAACAAGTAGATGTTGTTTAGTCATCATTTAGTAAAAAAACCTTTCTCTTACTAGCTATGCAAAAAATTTTCTCTGTGCCAGGGGAACTGGACTCATTTACAGGCAGAAAAAAAAGGTAAGACTTCTGAAAATGCTTAATTGAACGTGCAAAAGTAGACTTTACCTATTTTTCCAGAAAGCTCTATGTATGCATACTCCATGTTAAGAAGACAAAACAAGAAAATACACTAGAAAAGATACATTTGCATTTTTACTCACTAACGCCACTAATTTAAACCACAGTAGGCTGGTTTCGGACCTGGTTTAGTCATGGAACTAGTTTACTCTGCTGTTGACTACATGATGCTGTAATTACTCTTCACCTCACTTCTCTTTGACCTATATATGTGCATTGTTTATGAACTATTTTTGTAATAGTTATGGGTATAATTGTTATTTATAATATTGTGGTTATAATTATTTTCTCTGTTGAAGTCAGTGTATTTTTTATCATTAATAAAATTGAGAAATATATTCATTACTGAAGCCTCTGAAAATGTGCTGGAATTAGGGGACTTATTTCATGAATGACTAATGAAGAATTATCCATTGTGGTCATCCTTCCAAATTCAATCATTGTCTATACCTGAAATATGGTATTAACATGACAATTAATATAAGTACTCTATTTCATCACGTACTAGAAAGTTCCTATAAACTTACTTCAAATTCTTAGAGTCTCTGAATTTTTCTTCCTTAGTTGATGGATCTGGTCAGCTTAGATGTTTTCCTACTAATTTTTCTTAAATGTTTTCCTATTATTTTTCTATAACTCCACTCCCTGAGATGCTTTCCATCTAAAGAATCCCTGCTGAAAGTCATCAGAGACTTGGGCCTGACTTGCACCTAGCAAGGAATTGTTCTGTGAAAGCAGATAATAATTCTCATTTGTACTCGTTCCCTGCTACCTTTTCCGAAGAAACTATGAAAGCATCAGGGTCAGACTTGGTAATGCCAGACAAAGTGCTTTTGTGGTTTCAGTCTAACTAACCAATCACTGGCTTTCAGAGAACACGAAGAATCTCCTGATGAACAGAAATTGTGAAGGACTGCGGCATTCACTTCCCGCTGCCAGTCTAAATAAGGTAGTGAAAAACTGCAGATATCTGTACCTGGGCAAGGCCAGCTGTAAGGTTTTTATGTCATGCAATCCATCCACAAACACTGGTGGACTTCCATTTGGTGAACTCCTTGATGGTCAAGGTTTCTTCTTCCAGGTTGCCTTTAACTCTTCTGCTGTTTGTCATTCAGCTACACTGTAAAATAATGAGACAATAATATAGGTGAGCAATACAAAAAAAGCAAAATTACTCAAAAATCGGGAAATTCCCACTTTATTGACAAGGATCTGAGGATGCAGACAGCAAGAAAGACCGATCACCAGAGGAGAGAAATGGTTGAGGGATTCCTTCAAATGGGATAGAATATGTCTCTAACTATGTAAGGTCTCCTTCTCAGGAGTCTGGCAAAGGATAATATAGGTAATTTCCAGCAAAGATGGTGGATTTTGTCATATTTGATTGTAAAAATGTAGGAAGACACACATTTTTACTTCACTATCCCTGAAAATTAGTTTTTTTACTTGACTGTGTTAAGTCATTTTGGTAGAAGATGAGGTTGCTGCTTCAGTGCTCAGGCTGTGGTTCCGTAAGAAGAGAAAGAGATGTACAATGATGTTACACAGATGAAAAGCAGTGCTTGACATTATTTTTCTGTTTGTAGCTGTGGCATATTCTAGTACATAGTAAATTATTGCCTTAGATGTAATTCATAATATTGTCATTGATTCTAATTTTTACCTGTGCTTATTGTTATTTCTCATCTTAATTTATATTGTTGCTGTTCCTGTTTTCCTTCTCATTTGCTGTATCTTTTGATAAATTAGAGGACAGGTCCCTTGAGGCAGTAGCCATATTTTGCTGAATGCTCTGTATGATGAAGCAAGTCCTGCTTTGGTCTCAATCAGATGTTTGCTAACACTCTGAAGAGAAAACAAGGCACTTCAAAATGAATTGTGACCCCTGAAACAGCTGGAAGCAAGGGTCTCATCCTGCATTTGTTGCAGATGTTTCACTGTCTATTTATTTTGTGTCTAAAAATGGTGTATGAGGGAACTCATTTCAGTCAAAATAAAAGTAAAAGGAATTTTAAGTCTTCCACTCTGTTTGTAATGAGACATCCAAAGGCTTAAAATCTCACAAAGTTAGCTATTCCTTAGTTATTTATCTTTACCATCAATTAATACCAATATCTGATTTTATACTCTTTAAAAGTTTGAGAAAATCCCGCCTGGTTTAGACATAATATATGTCCCAAGTGCCAAATACACTCGTCTGTCCTCCTGCTTTTTTCCTTCCCTGAAAACACCAGATTGTATTTACTCAGCTGAGTCTCTTATGCCAATAAACAGCAGGCGTGCTGACACCTCACCACAGGTCACCAGGGATCCGGTTTCTTGAATGTATTTAAATATTCTGTTGCCTGATCAAAATACTAATGTTGTCAAAAGTGAAATATGGATGTGCATGTTCTGCAGCTCTTGGTTATCATGGGATGTTTCACATGAAATGAAAAGCAGAGCAGAGTTAGTCATGTGAGAATCTCTCCTGCTTCCTCTCTACGCTTCACTGCTTCTTGTCTCCATCTCTGAAAGCTATACATAGCCTTTGAACACCCAGAGCAGTGTGCTCAAATAATAAAAGATAAACTTTTAAATAAATATATGGAAACAATCAGCAAGTATGAAAACTTAATTTAATAAGGCATAGGTTTAGATGGGATGTATTGTATTTTTTTTAAAATTTTGATATATAGACAAATACTGATATTTTTTGTTCTTTTTGTTTAATGGAGGCAGTATAAAACACATTAAAATTAGACATTTATTAGAATGCTGTAAGGCACAGTATAAAAAAATCTACATGTCATTACAAAAGAAAATTTCACTTAATGCTCATCTTCATTTAATTTCTTTGTCTATAATCCCAAATATGTTAGAGAACTGAGTAGACGAGAAATTGCCTGGGTTTGAGGTTATAGTAAAAATAGGGGGCATGAAAAGTTAGGAAATACTTTTGGCAGGAGATGTAGAGATGAGTTTTAAAAGAAGGGAAAGATAGTTCTACTGAAAAAAATGAAAAGGGGAGATACACAAAGGTTGTATTTGGCCAATAATTTAAAATTGTTTGGTTTGTTTGCATGTTGTATTGCTATTTATATGCAAGTCAGGATCTGGAAGAAGGGGGCTTTGAGATAAAGAGCTAGGTTTCACTTTAAAAATAATGAAAGAGAATAATCAAAAATGTGTTTGAAAATGTAAAATGAATATTGGATATTTCATATTTTCCACATCCGCTTTTGAGCTATAACTAACAGAACTGAAGTTTGTGTCTGTGACATGACATACACCAGTTTAAGCTTATCCAAGAGTTTCCATACTTTCTTTTTAGATACCAAGAAATGAATTACTTTTTTCCTGTACTTAATGAGTTGAATGAAATTAAAAACCAGGTATGCAGCTTCTGAAATTAGTAGGCCTAGACACACTTGCTTTCACACAGAGAGTCATAATGAAAAGCAAAGAAATGTCATATTGTGAATGAGATTCAACCTGTTATATTTAATTGAAATATATTTCAATGACATAGCTAACAAAATTTTTAAACAGTGCCAGTTCAGTTTCATATTATTGACTATTTTTAGCCATTGTCATAAATTAATTTAATATTTTCTGAAAAATGATGGTGGATATTCTAAAGTTTTACATATACTTTCAAATAAATATATAAT
Organism: Callaeas wilsoni; assembly: GCA_013398955.1. Lineage (NCBI taxonomy): Eukaryota > Metazoa > Chordata > Aves > Passeriformes > Callaeidae > Callaeas > Callaeas wilsoni. Next base: position 9,971 of record VWPU01019654.1, read on the forward strand.
TTTCAAGTAAGTGTGGAGGATTTAATGTGAAATACTAAATAACAAGGCTAAATAAAATGGTATGGTGTTGTTTGATTACATTGTAAAGCTCAGTGGTTTGTTGGTATTTTATCCTTTCATGTTTTTCATGTTTTGGTTTTTTTTATTTTCAATTTATTGGCCTAATAGCTACCCTTATGTAGGGGTTTGAGACACCTTATTACTTAGAAGAGTCTGTTCAAAGTTCTAGAGCATAAACTGAACATCATTATTTTCCCCTGCTGTATCATAGCAAATATTACATCTTGCACTCCTATTTCTCCACATACAGCCTGTGGTAATGAAGTCTGATCCTGACAAGCTTCTTCCTGTGAATTCCTTTGTTTATTAAAAACAGAGGTTATAGAATACCTGTTACTGAGTAGAAACCTCTGTGATAAATGTTATTAAACAATATGAAATATAAAATCAAGAAGAGTGAGGCTGAAGAAGATACTCTGAAGAGATCTTTTACTGTGATTCGAATGTGGTATGAGGGAAACTCCTGATAACAAAGTGCAGCTGTGCCAGCTTTATAAATCTGTATGTTTAGATGTTCTTTGCTTATTTTACATATGTAATTTTTTTTGTGTTTTCTGAGTTCTACAGATGAGCCTGTAGAATGCTCTTTTATCCACATTGCCCAAAAATATTATAGGAGAAAATGTGATCAGATTGCCAGTACTAGCATTTCACATCACACGTTAATAAAATTTGAATTTGTGACTCCACCACACCTTTCTGTTTCATTACTGACTTGCCTTTTATACAATAACTATCTAAAATACCTTGCCTATAAGGAAGCTTATAAAGCAGTATATCACCATGGCTTCTGCAATAGTTTCATGAAAAGAATAATTGAATATTCCTCTTTCATTTAAATAAATACTTAGTAATTAATGATAAATTTCTGGGTATTTTGTGACATAAATAACCATTATAAATATGAAATTTTTATGCAGGTCTTTAAAAAATTAAATAGCCTACTTTGAGCATATTTTCTTTGAATTCCATGTTCTTTCTATCTTACAGACATGTTCATTTAACAGAATCACATTACTAATTTTGTTTATTTCCTCTTCCCTTTGCTTCACTTTGCTCTCCCACACTGACTGCCCATAACTGTAAAACAATAATAAAAAAAAGATAACAATAAAGACTAGTCAAATGGCCTTGTATAAACTTCTTTGGAATAATTTTAAACCAAGCTCTTTTTTCTGCTATATTAATTTGGAAGTGAGCCTTTTTCCTTCTTAATTTAATTCCATAAACTCAGTTGCGCTAAAGGTTTGTCATAATGGGTTTTTAAATACCCGTTTTCAGGATGCCCTGTGGCAATCTTGTTGTGATTCTAAATTACATCCAGCTGGACAGGAATGGCTGCATCAAGATGTACACCAAAATCAAATAAATTTTTTTTTCAGCTTTGAAGTAAAAATCAAATACTAATTTCATGAGTGACTCTCATCTGCATTCCATTTTCTTTTATGCAGATTTTTGAAGGCTGACCCTGGAAAAGCCATAGCCAAAGGAGGTGTGCTGATTCAGAACTTGAGGATCTCAGAGATATATATATATATATCATGGAAAAAAACATCAGAGGGAGAAGAAGGTGGCTTTAAATTCTCATTAAGTTATAATTCCATAGGAGCAAAAATTCTGCCCTTGGTTTATTCCTGATAAGTTCAAAAAAGAGCAAATAAAAATAGTTTTTTAGTTTTTTGAGACATTTGTTCCATTCGCCATCTCTATGTTTTGTCTGGTGCTAGTGACACAGTTGCTTCTATGTGTAATAGTTCTTCCAACCTGGAATTAGCAATTTGCTAGCATTACCATTTTGTAGAATGCCTTCTTGATGATTCAAGCATGGAGAGATTGGGAAGAGGCCATTTGAGCTCACAGGTGGTTATATCAAGGATTCAAACAGCCTCATGAGATGAAAAGCCAAAGGAAGAGTAGTGTTATGATCCCTTTGAGAATCTACAGTTAAAAAAACCATTCCTATCTACAGAAACACAATTATGCCACACACACTTTTAAGTTGTGGAGGAATAAATAGTTTATTGGTTCATTAACTCAAGTTAGTACTTTATAACAGGATTTTCTAGATTTCTATATTCAAACAATTTAAACATGGAATATGAACATGTCCCTATATTCAGAGCAGAAGGAAAGGAATTAATGAGCACACTGAATATTTTGTGAGGAGGTTTCCACATCCATACTGGACCATAAATTTGATGTCTGTTTATAAAACATGATTAACAATATGAGAGCCAGAGAGGCTACTGTAACATGAGATTAATCCTAATTTTCACTTTTAATGGGGTTTGATAATTGATTATTGCTGTTTTGCTTTTCTGATGGCACAGATGAGATTTTGATTGGCTTAGATGAACAAATCATGATAAATATCATTGCTGTGTGGGCAGTAAAACTGTTGCTTGTATTGGTGAAAGTGCAGATTTCTGTTTTATCAAATGCACAGCTGCAAGCAATAGCCCCATCCTATAATTCATGATAATATAGTAGTTGAAAGCAAAGAGATGATAATTATCAGGAATGTCTCCAGCTACACAAATAAAACGTCATATTCAAATTTAATATGTAACAATAGTGATATCCCTGGGAAAAGTATGCATAAGCATATTGTAGACTTATACCCTGTCTTTTTCTATTGCAATAAAACCTGTGGAGGGTGAGTGTAAGCTAACTTTGAAGTGCTGTATAAAAATTACTTTAGAAATTTTTACTAAGTAATAGTTTAAAATGCATTAGAAAAGGCAAGAAATTATCCTTTGCTAGTGGAAAACTGATTTTCTGACATTTGGTGCAAGTTGAGCTCCTGAAATAAAAGACTATCATATACAAAAAATAGTTCTGCTTAGCTATGGATACCTTTAGGTACACTTGCTGGGGTAGCTTTAAGCACAGTTACTGGATATTTTTAGTAATTTTATCTTATTTAATAATTTTATCAGTGTTGTATTTGTTGCCATTGATGAGCGTTTTGTTACTCTGGTCCTAGTTTTTCACATGCTGAAAATTCTTTGGGCTAATACTCAGAATTAAAACAGAATTAAACACCTGTCCTATGAAACAAATAAAGAAAAAAATCACTGCTTGCCACCTTGGATCTTTAAAAATCTCAGCTAATGACTCTAGAAAGAAAAATTTTGAAGACATTTCCTTTTTTGGATTTCCCCTAGTCATTAGACCATCAAATAGACTTTTATTTCTCATCTTTTCTTTTTTTCATCCTTTTCATTGCTATTTCCAGATTTCATTTTGCTTTTCATTCAAATGTCATTTTTTCTTTCCATACACCCAATAGTGCTTTGATCAATAGTAAGTGTCATCTTAAAATATCTACATTTATTTTTTTCTGGCACTTTTTTTTCACACAGAAATTTCTTTTGTCCTTCTCCATTCTGGTCTGGTTTTTTTTGTTTGTTTGGTTGGTTGGTTGGTTTGGGTTTTTGCTTGGTTTGTTTTTTTGTTTGGTTTGGTTTGGGTTTTTTTCTGGTTTTGCTTTTGTTCACAAGCGACACTGAATAAACTGCTTTGACTTTCAAATGTCACACTCTCATATTCTTTCCTGCTACTTCACTTCCTTGAGACAGCTTTGAGATCAGTACATTCTGCTGAGGACCAAAGGCAAATTTGAACATATGGTAACACTCCTAAACTATGCAGATAATTCACTAACCTACTGTTTCTACCAACAATCTCTTGTTTTTCTCATTTATTTCTATTACATACACTTGTTAAGAAGCATCAGTTTCCAGATGTGTCAGTATGTGAAGTAATTCACATTATTTTCTCATGAGTAAAAACATACGAGCCATTGTCCTGCACTGAAGTCTAGAGTAAAGTTTTCTTTATGTTTATCCAATATTTTAGTATGTGCTTAAATACTTAAAGCCTAAAATGGAAAAGGCTATTGAGCAATTATCATCAACTGTTGTTTTTATTCAGTGAGTCATAAAATCTGAAACAAGGATATGCAGCTTGAGCAATTAATAGGCTACCCCATAGAAATGGGCTCAATATTGGGTTGAAGGCTTATTTAAAATAATCATCAATGTCTTCTTTCTCTCTTCATGAAGAACCCAGATAATCTTAGTTCAGCACAGAAAAGCTGACTGTCTGCTATATTAAAAAAAATATATATTTCAGACCAAATTTTTTATAGTTAAATAGCTTTAACCTTATGTATGATTGCAAATATTTTCCTTAAAACAGAATTTCATTTTAGTAATAAGCCTCTGATCAAACACAGACTATGTTGTATGAGAAAAAAGACTTTGATCTCTAAAGTAAAGAATAACAATGCAAATCGCATATTCAATAAAAAAATTCCTTAATTTGGAGAGAGAACAAATTGAATCTATGATAAACAGCTCACTAAGCAAAGAAAATAATTGACTTTCCAGAAAATGTGTTTAGAATTTTAACTAATGGCCAGGTAAAAACTCACTATGTTTTCCATTGCTGGACTATTAAAAAATCTGCCTTTAAGATAATGCAATAGCCATTTTTCTTTTAGGTAGATATGCATTAGATGGTGAATAAATTAATGTTTATTATTTTACTTACTGCATTATATATGATTTTGTTCTTGTCACGGACACTGCCAGTAAAGAAACAGTAGAAAACACAATGGTCCTGTATATAAACAGCTTACTGCTCCAGCAGATAATGACAAATAACATATTGACAAACATACAGGTTCTGAGCATATTTATTAAAATGGATGCCTTATAATTAAATTTAATGGGCATGCTATTTTCAGTGTTTACATAGTGACATTGCAGAGAGTAAGATAAAGTACATAAGAAACATACACTTTCTATAAATTATGTTTCCAAGACTGCATTTCGAAAGAGGCATAGTAGAAAATAAAGATGAAGAGATCTTAGTTATGATGAATTATTCATGTTGTCGCAACAGGACAATATTTATTCTCAGTAATGCACTTCTATCCCTGGAGAGCTGAAATGCATCAAAACTTGTTTATTGTGGATTTATAATCAGAAAAAATAAGAAATATTCTATCATCATAATTGTGGAAAATTTCTTCTGTGTAGAAGGGGGGATTTTTTTTCATAAGGAATTCCATTGAAAAAAATCAGGCTTATGACAAACCAAAATACTAATCATGACCTACTTCTGGTCAGAGCTATTAAAATTAAACTTCTCTATTCTGAATACAAATATATAGCATGCTCTACTTCTCAGAGCAAGAAAAAAAAATTGCATTTGTTTGTTTATTTTTAAATTCCATGTGTACTAAAAATATATAAATTTTTTACTAATGGAACTTCTATAAAATCTGACATAATTTTATGAGATCAGGCCTGCTAAAGTTGGCACAAGTATGCTTGCTAATGCTCATGCAATGAGAGCTGTTGGATTAAGAGCTATGATTATGAGGAGGAAATTACTGTGTGTGTGTTTTGCACTGCTTTAGTGACTTTCAGGGTCTTCTGGCTGGCTTTCTTGGCTAGTGGCATGGAGAATGGCCTTCAGAGGAGCTGCCTGCTGTTTGCACTGACAGCAGTAGAGTCTCCTGCCTTTACAGAAGAGTAGGCTGAAACTAGGAATACAGTCCCATACTGTCTGATCCCAGACTTCCTTCATAAAGTCTCCCTTCTTCACTGTCACCTGCACTGTTCTTGTGAGGTGCCACATTTCTGCTGGATAAGCAATTTACTTGTAGTTCTAAATAGAGGTGTCTAAGCACCAGGATTAGGGGCTTGTGGTTGATTTATCCATTTCATCCCATCAAGATATATCATGTAGTAGATCGAATGTGTAGAGAGTCTTGATATCACAGAAAAGTGGAAGTTCTTATCAAAAATTTGAAGGAGAGAAAAGCATTAATAACTTGGCATGGTTGATACAGCAAGCAGGATTGATTGTTTGCTAAATGAAAATGCAAAGGGTGTTACTCACTGAGAAAGGGAAAGAACTAAATAAAATAAGAAGATATATAAGCGGTGACAGAGAGGTGGTTCAGAACAGCCAGCACAGCATCTCCAAGGGCAAGTCCTGCCTGACTTGGGGTTACTCCATCAGTGGACAAAGGAAGGGCTACAGATGTCATTTATTTGGACTTGTGTAAAGCCTGTGACACGGTCCCCCACAACATCATCCTTCTCTCTAAATTGGAAAGAGATGGATTTGATGAATTTTAGATGGATTGTATGATTCTATGATAGTTATAAATGGTTCATGAATAAAAATAACTAAATTAGAATGCCCTTAATATCTTGCTAAAACTTCCTCAGAAGTAAAAGCTGGAAATACAGGAATTTACAGGAAATACAAGAAGCTGGAATCTTTCACTGGAAATACAGGAAGCAAAAGCCAAATAATAAGAGATTTCTAAGACAGGGATCAATAGTTTTATGAAGACAATTTTGTGACATGTGCATCTGACATGACCGAGTAACTCCAAGAATCCATTTCTGTTCCAGATGCTTTGGTTCTTCTCTGCTCCTTGCTGTAAGGGTGAATGAGCTAACCTCCACCCCGAGTTAATCAGTGAGGAAATAATTTTCCAAGGCAGTGTAAATTCCTAGAACTGGATACAAGAATCCAGGGTTGGGAGGGAGCTGGGAGATATATGAACTAAATTCCCCAAGGGGAAGTGCAGGAATTAGTTCCTCATGGATGCAGCAAAAAGCATGTTTGAAAATAAAGTCCTCCAGAACACAAGACTGTTTAGAAGAGGGCTTCTAAGGCACTTCTCATGGCCCTGACCATCTCCATCCTGCAGCATTGCTTAGCACCACTGTTTGTGTGACTGCACTGTGAGCCAGCTTGGGAAAGCAATTCAGCTGAAAACATGGGGAGGCTGGGGGTGCAGTGGTGAAGAGTGTCTGTGTTGATGGGGGAAGATGACAGTTTTCATCCAGAAATAACTCCTTGAACTGTCATCCTATGAAGTCACAGTGCCATTTGTGGTGACAAAAAGGTGATGATGGGTATGCAAAGCTGAGGATCCTGCATCAGCTGGATAGACTAAAATTTGTCTAAATTGCTAGGGGAAAAAGGCAATGAGAAAAAACTGCAGCAGGGTGAGTGATAGCGCCTGCTACAAACAGAGTTGAATTTGGTCTGCTGCACAGTACCTGACAAGTACTGGGTCCTCCACTGCAGCCTCCTTTGGCCACCTATATTTCTGTTCAAAGTCCTCCTCAGGAACTAAGCATATTCAAGCTCATACTGGGACTACCAGCTTCGAACTATACTGTTGAATTTTGTGGAATACAAAATCTTACAATGTAAGTACTTGAGCATTTTAAAAGTTTGTGTTGGAGGTTTCTTTAAAAAAACCACCTTTGAAAAGCTTCTTAAAGCAACCCAGGAAAAAATTTCAATATGTGTGGTGTGTCATTCTTTATGAAGTTTATGAACTAGGCCATTGGCTCAGCAACACACACTCTGAAGACTTCAAGCACACAAACAGGCCTTTTTTCAGGGCACGTAGACAAGACTTTGCAGCATCAGAATGTATCAAACACTAAGTAATCATGACTAGAAAACTACAGAATTGAAATTAGCATGTTGAAGGAAGGAGATTAAATTGATATATATTTACTCAGTAGAAATCTGGCGCTGAAAACATTTCTTGTATTGTTTGGTACTTTTTCTTCTGATCTTTTCCTGAATTGACAAAACTGAAGTAAGCTTTAAAAGGTTTAAGTGAAATTTGACTAGTATGCAGATATGAAGTTGTTGGTCCAATGTAAACAGCAAAACCATTACCAAATTGGCTCTGAAACCATAAAACTGAATATGTTAATTTTAAAAACCATTGAATTATATTTTTCATAATTGACAACAAGTTGGTGCTGATACTACTCGGACTCCTGAATTCCTAATTAAAAAAAAAAAAAAAAAAATCTAATATTACTGCTTCATCTTTATCACCAATAAAACCCTGATTTCAGGAAAATCACTTTATAACATGAAATATGCAGTCATTTCAACATTGTATATTTAATTTGTAATAATATGTGGAAATCATATGCCTTTACCATGTAATAGGAGAGCAAGTGAGATAATTTTTAAGGTGTTCAGCATTCATAAATTTTAAAAAGTCTGGGGAAAAATAAGGAAGGGACCATCACATCAAAATTCAATTAGATATGTTTTCTCTCCGAATTGGAATGAAACACAATTGGCTGAATCTGGATTAATCTGGAGGGGAATTGTATTATTAGCATTAGTATTAGTATTAGTATACCAATACCCAAGGCATCATTGAACATGGGGAAAGAGAACAGCAGAAGAGGAAATGTGATTTAGTGTTGCTCTTAAAAGGGTTCTTAATGGACTAAAAGGATACTGAAAATTTTGTCCAAAAGTCAATACATTGACTTAAGAGCAGAGACTGGAAATATTTCGACATACACCTTCACACAGACATACACACAAATGGTGTTGAAATGATAGAGGGATCTATTATGTTTGCTTTTCTCTTATGCTTATAATACCATTAAGGTCAGAATATTAAACAGAGACTGCTTAAATGCTTAAATGCAATTTTACTGTTTAAATTAGAGCAAGAAGAATGACAGACATAAGAATAGAATTGCAAGAAAGCAACTGATGTGTCCAAACCCATAGGCAAAGTTGTAAAAAAAGTTAATCAAATTTAAAAAAAAAAAAAAAAAAAATTAGAAAGATGGGGGAAATAAGCATTCTTTCTTTTCTTTCTTTGTGTATCAGTGCCAAGAATATAAGTCATGTGGACTCATATCCTAAGGATATCTCAAATGAATTAAATGAAGAAAGCAATGTGGTATAACTTCTGCATCTAAATGAGGCTGATAGAAGTAATGTAAATGTTGGTCTTACATACCAAATACAAATAACAGCTTTTCTAAAGAAGAACATAAATAACTATACCACCACCCGACCCAACTCCCCAGTTATGAAGCATGTTATTTTATCTCTGGCTACATGTGTTCTGAAACCTTCTGAGCCTGGCAATCAGAAGGCTCTCAGATTTAAAAACTGGAACACTTAAACATCAGGAAGAAATTTATGGGGTTCATAAAAAGAGTACACGATAGATAAGAAGTGTTTGTCACGTGAACAAAAGACAGTAAGAAAATGTACTCTGAAATACACTATTCTTAAACAGGGGATGTTTGAAAATCAAAAAAATAATTTAGAAACCCGAGAAGTAATTATTTTTTCCTGGGCACAACAACTTTTGCTTGAAAAATCCCTCTTACTAAAGGAAATTATTATCTACTTCATACAAATTATAGGGATGGAGTAAGCTTTGTGTTTTTCCACAATCTCACTTTTGCAATATAGCATTCTCACAATAGCTTTCAGTTGATATTGGCATTTTTGAGGCTGCTGTTTTCTCACTGAAGCTGTTGTATTTCTGTTGTCCGTGGAACCTGTGCTTCTAGTAGAAATGAGTGTCAAAATGCTTTTGATTAAGGGTACTAGAAAACATTTATGTTAAATCTCAAGTATGCTTACATTTTATTTTGTGGTTTTTTTCTCTCCCTGTGCTATTACAAAATAAGAAAAATACTAATGAGAATAGGAATATCAGTATTCCTTTACTTAGATTCTCAGAGTATTACCATCCCTTTTAGAAATTTTTGTCTAATGACGTGGAGCAAAGATAATGCTTTTCTTGAAAGATGAATCTCAAGGAAAGTACTGTAAATAAATAGTTTCCTGTAATTCTAAATCAAGTTCTGTGGTTTGGCTTTCCAAATCTATTTAAAGAATAACCAGCAGTCATAGAAACCACGCTGTGCCAATAAGCAATTTAATTTGCAATCCAAAATTAGATGTTCTTCCAACAGTTGAAAAAAAATAAAAAAATATTCCTTTCGTAAATCTGCCAAACATTTTAAATTGTGTGAAATTTCATATTTATGTTTTTCTTGGGTTCCTTATTATTTATCCATCTGTTTTCTGTGATTCTACTGGATTTCAGTGACAAGTGAATAAAACTGTGAAAACTTGTGAAATAATTGTTTTTCCACAATTGATATTTGGAGAATTTCAAATTGTAATGTGATTATTCGATAAGTTCCACATGACTCACATTACTGTTCTCATACATGATTTCTCAGAGCCCTGGTCTCTTCACAGACATTGTTACCTGAAGAGTTGGGCAGAAATTAATCATCCAGCATTCCATTTGAATGCTTAACTTAAAAGGAGAGGCAGCTGTTCTAGGAAAAGAGAAAAACCTGAAAATTGATGTCCTCTGAGGATACAGAGCATTTAGGGCACCCCTGAGTACTTATAAAGCTTGATTTTTGAGAAATAGCTATTTTTTTGTGATGAGACCAATTTATATTTTGTATTTAAAGAGAAAGGAACCAAACAATGAGGTTACTTATTTATGTATTTAAGATGTGGTTGGCATTAAATAACGAAATTTAAATTTCAGGTAGTAATACAATTTATAATAAATTTGCTTCTCCAACCACAGACTTCTTAGGCATAGCACTTGGTCCATACCCACCTATAAAACCCTCATGGGCACCTTCATGACCAAATGCTGCCTGTAGTGGCTGATGAAATTTGGGGAGGAGAGGTTCAGAGGAATGTCGAACCACCCTGTAGCAACAGAGTCAAAGGTGGTAGGAGAAGAAGGAAGGAAAGGGAAAGAAAATAGAACTGTAAAATTTTTGTTGCATTTGAAAACACCATGAAGACTGCTCATACCTTTATGGAGAGTAATAATGGAGTAATGAGATAGGGATTCTGTGAAGAAAATTAGAACAGCAAATTATGATGCTCTCTTATATTGTGTTGTGTTGGTTTTGCATGGCCTGGTTTTTGGTAGCGGGGGGGACCAGAGAGGTGGCTTCTGTGTGAAGCTGCTGGAAGCTTCCTCCTTGTCCAGCAGAGCCAATCCCTGAGGGCTCTAAAGATGGATATGCTGCTGGACAACATTGGGCCAATTAGAGGGGTTAGTAACACCTCTATGATAACATATTTAAGAAGAAAATCAAAACATAGTCATGCAGTTTTTCTTCTAGTCAGAGAAGAGGAGGAGGTGAGAACATGTGAGGAAAACAACATGGTGACACCAAGGTGAGTGGAGAAGGAGGGGGAGGAGGTGCTCCAGATGTCGGAGCCGAGGTTCCTCTGCAGGCCGTGGTGAAGACCATGGTGAAGCAAGTTGTCCCCCTGCAGCCCATGGGGATCCACAGGGGATGCAGAGATCCACCCGCAGCCCATGGAGGAGGTGCCCACGCCAGAGTGAGTGGACACGGGGAAGAGGCTGTGATCCAGTGGG